>CAKNXH010064029.1:161613-211730 GCA_932178445.1 Andricus quercusramuli | reverse complement strand
CGTTGTATCATTTTTTAGGGGACATAAAATACTATGATAAAGTACACTGAGCTGATACTTAAATGGAGGTCATAAAATTGTAAGATTATTAGGATATTCGGGATGATAGATTGCTTCCTTCATTAAAGCATTGGAATCATTTTATAGGGGCCATAAAATACTCGGGTCAGAAGAACAGAGGGATAATAAGATACTTGGCTTATTAGAGTAATGGAATCGAACTATTAAGGGGCCAGCCACTTTATAAATCAAATAAATGTATTATATATAGGTTCACAAAATATTCTACTATAAAAGAGACCAAATATTTTATGACCGTTGTGATATGTATGGAATAGGTGGTCATATAATGTAACGTCTATTTTATGGCCACTATGGTTTGTACCATACAGATAGACATACGATAATCAGGATATTTTTTGACTCCTGTAATATGAACCTCATAGATGAATAAAAAGTCCAGTTATTGCATGGCCCTCATATTTTGTGCCGTTGTATCATTTTATAGGGGTCATAAAATACTACAGTTAGGTACAATGAGCTGATACTTGAATGGACGACAGAAAATACTAGGATTATTAGAATATTCGGCATAATGAATTGCTTGCTTTGTAAGAGCATTGGAATCCTTTTATGAGGGTCATTTTATGACCACCGAAGTTTGTACCGTACATATATACCAACTAAAATCATGATATTATATGACTCCTATAATATGTACGCTATACATGATGACTATAATGAGTTCCGTACAGACCATCATAAAATAGGCTGAATATTTCATGCCTTATTTGATATGTGCATTCTATAGGCAGATAAAAAACAGTCGCAGGATTGAATGGATCATACGGCTTAAAATAACTATATTATTTTATGACCCACGAAATATATGCATTATATGTGGTAGTAAAATGCCATGCCTACTTTATGACACCCATAAAATGCATCTCATATTAACTCATAAAAAGTTGGGCTATTTCATGTATAATGCAACATGTGGTCATAAAATAAACTGACTATTGTATGACTTATGTAATATATTATAGAGGGTTGTAAAATAGACGAATTGAGAAACAGAAGTGTTGGAGAAAACTTGTCTCCTTTCTCGCGAAGGAATAATAATTTTCTCGTATTGCGAAAAGTCTAAGGCACTGGAAATTGATAGGTATTACTAATCCCAAATTTAATTATATGCTGCTCAATCATTGAGATCCCTATTTTATGACCATTGCCATATTACACTATGGCTGATATCAGAAAATAGAGCTTGAGTATAAAAATAACAAAAAGTATCAGAACTTTTAAAAATAGTGCTTATGAAACAGGCTTTCTTAAATATTGAAATAGTAATATGAGGGTCACAAACTATTAGCATAAATAAAAAAGTAACAATGTACTTTAATAAAAGCGGGAAAATAGTAGGATTAATACGATTCCGGGGATAATAAATGACTTGGCTTATTAAAGCAGCTGTATCATTTTATTCGGGTCGTAAAATATTAGGGGTAGGTATACAGTGAGCTGATACGTAAATGAGTGTCAGTATATAATAGAATCATTAGGGTATTTGGGATAATAAATCACTTACTTCATTAAAAAATTTTCATAATTGTATAGTGGTCATAAAATTCTATGGTTAGAAGAATAGAGGGCTAATGAAACAGTTGGCTTATTACAGTAATGAGATCGAGTTTTTAGGGACCTAGCCATTTTATAACTCCATCAAACATATTATTTTATGACTACTGTGATGTGTATCACATAGGTGGCCATATGTATGTCTATTAAATAAAGTATTAGAAAAATACTTAAATAAAAGCGGGAAAAGAGTAGGAATTATACGATTTCGGGGATAATAAATGACTTGGCCTATTAAAGCCGTTGTATTATTTTATAGGGATCATAAAATACTCAGGTAACGTAAGTGAGTAATTAATTAAATGGGGTTCAGAAAATATTAGAAAAATTAGGATATTTGGGATTCGGGAGTATTGTATGGATGATCATATAACGGTATGTCTATTTTGTGACTACTATCGTGTTTACCATACAGACAGCCAAAAAATAGTTATCCTATTTCATGAGGCATCTCATATGCGCATTATAAATGGTCAGAAATTTAACTGTATATTTTATGGCCTATATAACCTGCCCCTTCTATACAGTCATAAAAATCCTGTCTGTTTTATGACCCCTATAATATGTGCAATATATTATGTAGATATAAAATATTCGGACTATTGAGTGACCCCTGCTACATGCGCCTTATACAGGCTCAAAAGGTTCGCTGCCAATTTTATGACCTCCATAACATGAGCCACTTATACAGTCATGAAAAATGCATACTATTGTATGACTAATGCATTATTTGCCTTATGTGTGGCCATAAAATTGCATGCATATTTTATGTCCGATATAACATGAGCATTATGGGTAGTCATAAAGTAGTAGCACTCTTTGATGGCCACTATAATGAGTTCCTCATTGACCATCATGAAATTTTCTGACTATTTTATCACCTCTATAATATGTGCCTTATAGACAGCCACAAAGTACATAGTGTCTAACTGAGCGGGAAACCGGGAAAACAGGGAAATGATCGGGAATTGCGTTAACCGTGGAATTACCTAAAATTTGATTCAGTGACCAGGATTTTTCATTCAGGTGTACTGAGATATCAAGTAAAAATGGTTTCATATATTTGATTATTCTGAGTTGGAAAAGAGAATCTGTGAAAAATCATCATTCTCACTTGGAACAGGGATTTTTTAAAAAGAAATACAATTTCGGGATAGAACTGAGAATTTCGATAATGAATTATAATTTTTCTTTGAGGTTGAAAAACGGAAATTTGTACATCGAACGGGAATTTTGGAAAATAATTTCAATTATGTTTAAGAAGAAGGAAGCTTCAAAAAGATCCCTGTTCTAAGTCAGAATATGTCACAATTTGAAAATTCCCCCTTCCGAATTTGGAAAAAGAGAATTTGACAAAAAAATGTGATCTTTACAGCGATTTTAGAGTATAATCTTCACCTGCAACGAAAATTAACTTCACGTGTTGAGATTCACGCCCACCTCGTGGGAAATGGTTACCATGTCAATTCTATTAAATCTTGTTTTGTTTCGACGTAAAAAAAAATCAATTTGATCTACTTGGAAATTACCCAAAACAAAAATTCACTTCTGTTTTTTCTGTGTTTTTAAAAGTATGATAATCTTGAGTCTGCATTGCGTATTAAATGAAATATAAAAAAAACATAAACACCTCCATAACTTACATTGTATAAGCAGCGATAAAATACACTGTCAATCTTACGGCCTTAATAACTTGAGCCTTATATGCAGTCGTAAAATAGTCGCGCCTTATATGGCCCATGTAATATGTGGTCATCATAAATAAATGCCTATTTTTTGACCCAATACTATGAACATCATATGAAGCTATCAGATAGTCTTATTATTATATGAGATGTGCAATATTTTCATTGTATGAGGTCGTGAAATGTGATGCATATTTTATGACCCACACAACACAAGTCATATAGGCAGTGGTAAAACAGTGAGGATATTTTATGGCCACTATAATAACATATAGATGTTCGTAAAATAGTCGGATAGTACTTAAATTTTCAGAGAAAACTTTTCTGGTTGCGTACTCGAGAGAGTCAGCAGCGCAAGAAGGATAATTCGAAACGTCATTGAATCCCTAGGATTGGTGTATTAGGTAATGCCGTCACGGAGGCAGGACAATGCTTTCGTGCTGTCTTCATGCGGAAGACAGTGAGTGTTGTTAGGTGCAGCGTTAAGTAGAATGAGTTGAGGGAAGGTGTATGGGAATGGTGCACAAGTAAGGGAAGTGAATAAGGGCGAGGCTGTTTGTCTTCCATTACGCAAGGCAAAGCAGATCATTGTCTGGTGTCTAACCAACCAAAATTCACTATCCTCCCCATATTACCCTAGTCTAGTCGAAGCTATTGTAGTTTGCTATGCAGCCTTCCTCTTGTCTCAGATTCCAGCGCGACCGCGCGGCCAACTCCTCAATTCTGAAGATCGCGTATTAATTTAGATTAGTCGTCAAAGTAACCAATTTCCTCTCTCTCCTCAGGCACTGTGTAATTGCTTCAGGACGTGTCGTTTCTAATTTAAGATACCATTACCAGAACGCAACTGTACCAAGTTCTAATCAATTACTTCTCTCTGAACTTGATCCATCATATTATTAATAATTGATCTAGATTGTTTAGCGAATATTATGACTCGAAATTGCTTTCACCACTATCTTCTGACCATATTACAAAATTAGTCAAAGTAGGCGTCACGCGCCTACAGAGGTTTTCGTCGTCTATTAGACGTTAATTAGATCGTTCAGGACTCCCCTTCCATACTTTACCTACCTACTCTCCCTCCTTTCGCCTACTTGCTCCTCTCTTGCATCCCCCTTCACCTCTTATCCCATCCTTACTCCTTCCTCCTCTGCTACCCTTCCGCGAACTCCTCTCCTTTCCCATCAATACCCTCCCCTCTAGTCCATTTCCCTACTTCCCTCCCCGGGTAAAAGACAATAGACGGACGGATATATGACTAAAACTATAAGAGTTTCTGCTTGCCAGAATTTAATTCATCCTTGTAGCTTCTCCATAAGAGCTGACTATCATTTTTAGACTAATTTTCCAACTATAGTTTACCACTCTTCAATGTGCAATTTCAGCTATCAACCGCACGGAAAAAAATAATTTTTTTAAGTTTATGGAACTAATTCAAGAGCCGCGCATGTAAGCAATCATTATGTTATCATTCAGGCTTATTTATGAGAAAGTTCAGTAATTTTTAAAGTGAGTCTGGAATCAAGAAATTCAACAAATGGTGTGGAATAATTCAATAAAAATGTTATTATATAAAAATAATAACTCACCGCAGGCATAATTCGCGCGTATTACGTGCCTGTATTCACGAACTTAAATAGCCCTTTATGGGTCAGTGGTGCGAGCAGTACAATAATGGCCTCATTATTGTACTGTACAACAATCGGGCAATTATTGCACTGCTCCCACCACTACCCACTATCAGTTATTGTCCACGTATCATTGCAGCATTGAAGCGATACTTATCGTACATGATAAACCTACAGACAAAGGGAGAGGTATGTAGGGAGGTCGTGTGTGGGTTTGGGGAATTTGAGAATTTTTTGAAAATTTTTTTAAAATTTTGGAAATTTGAAAATTTTTGAAAATTATAGATTCGACTCGCCACGTCAGACCTCCCCTATGATACATGATAATCGGAGACATAGAACTTGCAAATCATCCTCTTGGTGTATATAGTATAATGTGCACCATGGAACTACGTCGGTCGTTACGCCTTGTGTGTTTGCAATACTCACACGCGGCGTATAATGACCGACTTAAGTTCCTTGGCGCTCAATGTACTATTGAATGATTCTCACGAATTAAATTGAAACTGTTAAGTATTTTCAAAACACTGCGTTACATGAACTACACAGAAAACAGCGGGATCATTCTTGTTGCAACACATTTCTTATGCACTCGAAATAAGATTTTTTTCCTCAAAATGAGAATACTTCAAGTGTGAAACTATAACCTGAACATAGCTTCATTCTGATTTTCCGCTGTCTCATTTTTGTTGCAACTCAAAATAACAACAAATCCACGTACTTTTGAGGATCGACGTTTTTCTGTGTGCAGAACGGAGTTCCGGAAAATGTGCAGCTATTCGGGAATGCTTCATGCGCAAGTGCTACTGCGCATTTGCAATTTGTCGGTTCAGACTCGCCGGGTAAGCCACGCCGCGCCACACCGGCTGAAGGTTTTTTTTACTCGAGAAGTGTGTTAAGGAATACCGGATTTTTAAAATGAAATATTTCCTCAATGATTATTATAAGATGCGATTTTGAGTGGTTATTGATAAAAAAAAAGTGTTAAAAAAATCCACGCAGGTTATATGGATCGAGATGCAAGTGTCTTTCGACTGTTGGTTAGATGAAACGATAGTGATTTTGATTTGTAACGAAGTAGTCTCGATTCGATTCTTGCTGCCTGCACTTTAATCGATTTTTTTTTAATTCAAATCTTTGCTAATTGCAATTGAAAATTAAATTTATTTCAGCGAAACCGAAATATTCGTTTTTTCAAATTTTCCTATGGAAAGATTAGTTTTTCCAATTTAGTATAAAAAATGGTAAACGTTGAAGACCCGAATTTTGTCATATGAACAAGAGTGGATATTTTTCATTGAAAGAAATTGGATAGCCAATTGCAATAAACAAAAATTTGAATCTGAGCAAATTGAAAAAAATGTAGGTAGCAAGAATCGAGCCCAGACCTTCCAGCGACAAATCCAGAGCGCTATTATCTGATCTAACCAGCACTCGAAGTACCTTCGCATCGCGGTCTATGTATCCTGCGTGTATTTTTCCCGAGAACAGCTTAAAAGCGTATCTTATTATTTGAGCACATTGCAAGCTTGGTAATGACCTATTACTGAGAGGAGTATGAATTCGAAAAAAAATGCGAAGGGTGTAGGTTCCCCTTGTTCGTTCGTATAAAGTTGTTCTTTTCATGAGACAGTAAAAATGCTCCGAAGAACTGTAAAATCTTTCGCAAATCTCTTGAAATATTTAGAAGTCTTTTCAAATTTTTCGAAATATCTTGAAAGCCTTCGCAATTTCAAAATTAGATATAAATAAATATACTAATATACTCATTACACATTTTAAATTATACAATATCTTCAAAAAACAATAGTTTACCTGAGTTTAATGAGAAAAATATTTGTTTTAAACGAGATCAATTAAAAAATGAGTATTAACTTTTATAAACTTGACTCATTATGGAATGTAAGAAACCAAAATAATACCGATAGAGGCACATGTATTTAGTATCAAAAATAATTTTTTTTCCATTTTGCATCAGCTCTGGATACAAGAGCTGTTTTTGGATTCAAGCTGGAAACTAATTCGATAATCTGTAACTGACGCATCGAAAATCCGGTGACCAATTAGAGATTTCAAATTTTGTTAGAACAAAGGAAAATTTTATTTTTCTTTCATTGGTTCGGGACGAACAATGAGTGACGTTGCATGAGTATTCACACAACCATAACTCTTTTTTGGTGATCGCGACTCACCTCTCTTTGTGTCCTGAAACCTTGCACGACCATTAGCGACTGCAGCAAAATGTCTATCGATACCGATTCAAATGCACAGTAGGGTATTTTTGTATTTTTTTTAGTTCTGTATTGGCGGTGGTAAAAGTTGAGGCACGCGTGTGAACGCGCATCGATATGACGTTATCCAATTAAAAAGCTGCCTTTGTGCAACCCGACCTGTCGCAGTCAACCACCCCCACCCACAATCTCCCGACCATAAACTCCCCCCTCACACCCATCGCCGATCGAAATCAACCCCTTGCGTGCAAAAGGCTGCTTCCAATTAGTAGTACGCGACTTCTGCTGAATTGTAGAGCTTAACGTATTTCATGCAAATGCTTTGTGTCGAGCTCAAATAACTCTTTTAAGAAATCCTTGCCTCTGATCATTTTCCATCATTATTTCTTTCTTTATCAGACCTTTAGGATGGATGTAATAAGTCTGCTCATTTGGGATAATGACGATACGTTATGAGTATAAAAACATTTTTTTTTAAATTCGAATACATTAGGCATCAAAAAGTCACCCTAATGAAGGAAACAAGATTTTTGTACAGTATTAGTATATTAAATTATGCGTTGAGTATTGTACACATTATTAATATATAGGGAGCAGATTGGCGCAACTGTGAAGTTAGCTGATGAGTAATTAAATTTAATACAAAAATTGATGATTCTTTGAATTTCATAACAAAAATTTGAATTGGAAATTTTCAATAAAAATAAAGGCAATGATTGAATTCAACAGGTTTATGTTTAAATCATATTAAAATATCACATTTACTCTCTAATATACATATGTTATTGTGAACGTCCACCCGCCTCCTTCCATTTGTAGATATGACATCTAGAAGGATGAAATTGTCGAATACGCAGATTGATTTTATTTTATTTTAATTAGATATCTAATATTTTCAATTTCATTTTGAAATTTCCAGAATCATTAATTTTATTATTAAATTTCACTCATATACTAATAATGTATAATTATAATATACAATGTAAAATTTAATATACTACTAATGTACAAAAATCATGTTCTCTGCATGAGAGTGACTTTTCGATGCATAGCGTATTCGACATTTCGTCTCATCGCTTATTTTCCTAAATAAACAATACAAATCGCACATTCTAACTTCTAATCTCACAATGAAAAAAAACATAAGCCTTCATTTGAGTTAAAAAAATAAAAGTACCGATAGTACTTGCTTCAATAATCTGAAGAGCGCATCCAGATGCTGGCCGCGGACGACAACCAATATATCGTCCGCATAGCCTATGACGTGGTGGCCCTGACTCGCGAGTAGATGAAGCAGTTCATCCACTACTAGGCACCACAGCAAGAACGATAAAACTCCTCCCTGCGGACACCCCAAGTCAATGGTTCCATATGAAGTGGCATCACCTTTATTCATAGTGAGATTCCTGTCGGCTAAAATGTGGCACGTCCATTCCACGACTGCAATAGGCACACCATTCGTAAACATGGTCGCCCTGATCACCTCTCCAGAGGTGTTATTGAAGGCTCCTTCGATGTGTATAAAGGTTCCAATCGCGAGGCTATTCTCCTTTAGGTGACCTTCAAATAGATTTAGTTCTCCGCTTAAGGCCGTCTCCGTCGAGTGACCAGTCATGTAGGCGTGTTGCTCCTTGTGAAGTAGTCTACTTGACAAGACCTTTTCGCGGATATATCTATCCACAAGTCTTTCCACTGTTTTGAGTAGGAAATATGTTAGGCTGATGGAACGGACATTCTTGGGTGAGGTAGAAACGATTCTACCTGCTTTCGGAATAGAGACTACTCTTGTACCCTTCCATGCCGCCGAGGCATATCCCAACGTCAGACTAGCCCTAGCAAGTCTCACTAGTGGCTTTATGATGATCTCTCCAGTCCTCCGTAAGAGGACTAGTTATATGCCATCTAGGCCAGGAGACTTGTAAGGACTGAAAGACTTCAGGGCTATCCTGACCCTGGCAGGGGTGTCAATCTCGTTTGCTAGCCGTCGTTTTGGGCCCAGTTGGGCTGTTGGCGACTTTGTTTGCCTCTGATGTGTCATCCCTTTTTTTCCAAACCTTGAAATGCCCGGGAAATGTGCCTTGAACAGGTGAGCCAAGGTATTCCCGTCTGACTCTGAGTACCCACACCGGGCAATCTCAGAGTGCCAAGAATAACGTCCGGACTTCGAAAAAGCAGTCTATCCAGTCTAGCCGCCTTCAGCTCCCTTCTCGGTGTCTGTGCGAAAGTTGGTCCAGCTCTCTTGCTTTGCTTTACATATTGCACCCCTGCATTCGTCCCTAATCGTTGTGAATGAGGTCCAAAGTTCCTTTGTTTTGTGAGTACTTACACGTCTAAACCTCTCTCTGGTTTCCCTGCGAAGCTCTTTGAGTTTTCCATTCCACCAGTGTGTCTCCCTAGCCTTTCGGACTCTTGTAGGTCAACAATTACTTTTATAAGTAGCTTCAATGGCTTCTGTGAAAGTTTTGGCTGCCATCTCCAGGGTATCCACGTCTCGAATTGACCTGGGAACCTCTGCAAGTGCACATCTTAGTTCTGTGAAAAACTGATCCCAGTCCGTTCTTTTTGGATTTCTGACCCATTTAGGGCCAGCGGGTACAACGGATGCCAACACGATCTCTATCTGCGAGTGATCTGAGACAGTGGGTTCATCTAAAACTCTTCACTTCTTGCTACTACTCCTAAAACTACTGGTACAGAGTGTGATGTCAATGACTGAGGAATTCACCTTATCTTTCAATATTCCACCAGTGTACGTACCTCCACTGGTGGTTTGGTATCGCTGTCATAGGGAAAATAGACCGATCCCAGAACTAGCCTTTCTATTCCTTTAAGATCCGTGGCTATCACCATCAGGTCTCTCGAACATAGCTCAAGCAGCGGGACAGCGTTAACTCCCTTCGACAGTTTGCAGGCCCTTGGTTTGGCCGCCTTGGGGTTTCTGTAACAAACTAGACCAGCCCTTCCCCCCCCCCCCTTAATCTCTTTATGGTATCTCGAACTAATCATGGTCCTTGGATTAGCGAGATACATGTGTTCCTCGCTGCCATGCCCTTCTACAAAACTGCAGAGGCGCCTTTGCTGTGATGCAACTTAATCTGGGCAACGGTTAGACTAGAAGCAGTCATTTAGGTCTGCTCCCGATCTTCCTGCGTCATCACAGGCTCCTCCTGTCCCTGGCCGGTAACCCTAAAGTTGACCTGTCCAAAGTGATAGAAGGGCCTGTTGTTGAGGGCCGCAAGAGCCCTCTTCTGGGACTCATGAATCTGCACGGCTAGGACATGCCTGGTACCTCCTAGTGTGTCCCCTTTCTGAGGCCTATCGTGCCTGACGATTCGCCAGGACGGTGTCTCAAGTGAGGGGTTGAATTTCTCCACCCGACGGAGCACCTGAAACGGGTCTTTCAGTTTACCCGGGAACCACGCCGTAGCCCTCACCATCTTCTGGAGCAACATAACCACACCCACCTTAAGAGATGCACCTTCCCACGACTCTGTCACGACCACTGCTTTGAGTAACCAAGCTTTAGCTGTTAGGTTGGCCACCACAAATAAGAAGACCCCTCCCCTGCAGAAGGATGTCAAGAAACTTGGCAATTCATCTGAGGACACTCTTTCGAGCACCTCCCAGGTAGCCTCCCTGAAGATCTCGTACTGCTCTGTAGTGAGCAACGAATCCGGGTAGTTGGAGTTGGTTACCACCATCGTCAGGGGGTTAATCCTCTGAGCGGCTGTCAGTCCAGCTCCCGACGACTTTCTGTTCGTCAGCTGCTGCGCCGCCTTATGCCTCTTCAAAGGCTTAGCCACCCCCTGGTGGGGAGTCCTCTGAGCCCCTACCTCTCTTCTGGGCCTCAGTACTGGATGTTTGCCCTGTAGATGCCGACATTGCAGCTTCCGCAGCTGCTCTACTAGTCTGCTGCGCTTGCCTCTTCAGTCTTCTTTTCAGGGAACCGTTGATGCGTCTCTTCTTTTTGGGGGACTGATTGGCGTCTCCCATTACCATAGCCTCGTCTAGACGGACAGTCGATCCCTCAGCTCCCGAAGTAGCTGGGGGTACAGCCGTCACCTGTATTTAACTTGCCGGAGAGACAGATAGGGAGAAAAGGGTTATGTTGCACCGTTAAGGCCCAACCCCTCTCTCACCTCCGTCACCTCCCTTTCTCCTTCTTTCCCATTTTTGGTATTTTGCGTTTTCATTTTAATCCCACGAGAAGCTAGAGGGATGAAAGGTCCGCCCCTGCAGAGCCCCACGTGTAGGGGTAGGATTAATTACTCGAAGAGGTCGTCCTGTGTCGCTGAGGGGCCGTTAGCACACCTTCATAACCCCCAAGTGCCAAAATTCCACGATCACGATCACTCTACACCCATGGCATAGGGGGAGTGGTCATGTTGAGTGAGACACCCAATGTTCAAATATCCGCTTGCAGACCACCATAACAAACGGAGGGCTGTTTCTTGGTAGCTATGCGGGCCGCAGATCATTCCTGTCCCGATTTCAAAACTGTAAATCGGTCCGGGAGGGGCCTCGACGCATGGATCCAGCAGGCCCGTGTTAGCTAGGCTCCTTCACCCTTCTACCGTACCATAATCACGAATACTAGGAGACCCGTTTATAGGATTCCTTTTCCTCTCACCCAGGAAAGTCCGTTTATAGGGATCCTTTCGTTCATATCCATGCGCATGCAAGCCGAGGTCCTTTTTACCCCCATGTCCCAAATGCTTAAGCCTCCCCACCAACTACAAGGTGTTACAGCCTCTAGGGGGGGGGGGTATTTTTGGTTCAATTTAAATCTTTTTCGTTGAAAGATTCAACCAGTTTCTTGGAAATTCATCTTTTTTGGTAGAGAATTCAACTGTGTTGTTAAAAATTCGTCCTCTCGAATGGAAAATTCATCTTTCAAGGTAGGAAAGTCATCTCTTCGGTAAAAAATTAACTTTTTGGATTTAAAATATTGAAATCTTAGAAATTTTAAATGTTTTCTGTTGAATGCAATATGGTTTCTACATTAATTTCATTCATCACATTATATTCCCCTATTATTCCTCTATATTTGTTGATAATCGCCCTATTTCTTCTGTTTTGAGAGAAATTTTGGATACGTTATTTCTCTGTGGGGGGGGGGGGGGCCAAAAACAAAACTACAGTCGTCAGCGAGAGACGGCAGCAGACCTTTCCTTCTAAGTAGAAACACATCCCCCTTACCCCGAAGGATAGAAAGCTGAGCGAGCCATCACAACAACAACACTACCCCTTCACGCCCGCGGATGCAAGGTCTCGAGCGACAGACAATAAGAAAAGTCACTGCGCGGAACAAGAATAGCCTCAGAGACAAGCTCCCAAGATAATCACAAGCCTTATCAGGAATAGCCAATATTTCTCCATCATAAACTTATTTTAGATATTTACCAAATCAAATTAAATAGGCTCAAAAATGTATTAACAACCGTATCTACCCCTTTTTCAGGAGTTCAGTTTAGAGTTGTTACTTCTTGTAAACATTCATAATATTTAATGAATGCTTTCGAAAAATTCCTTTTCATACAAAAAATATACATAGGCGCACACTTGAGCCCACATATATTTTATTTATTTAATTAATTATAAACACTGTGATAAAATTTACATATGTGAAACAGGTCGTAGATTAAAAACTAGAATCTCAGAACATAAACATGATTGTAAAGTTGGAAATTTTACAAACTGGCTTATCACAACACTCTTGGAAGTTTGATAATTTATTTAATTTTGACTTTAAGGATATAAAGATTTTAGCAAGAGAAAGTAATACCTACGAAAGACGTATTTTGGAATCAATTTTTTATTAACAAATTTATAAAGACTTCTATAAACTTAAAAAGTGAAATTTTGAATATTAATAAGTTTTACAATTGTATTTTGGATTAAACCTCTATTACTTAATAATCAATTTTTCCATCTTAATTTCCCGCTATCTCATCTGTAGTTACTTGATTGGTTAGATTTATGTTTGTTTTCATCGGTTAATGTAAACGCGCTTCGAAATTGGCTTTCATCGTTAAACTTATAAATTGCTTTTTCAAATTAGTGTCTTATCTGTCGTTCTGCAGTTCTGCCACATGTTTGTCTCATTGGTTTAAGATGTAAAACTACGTAAATAATTGCAGTTCTCATTATTTCTTGAGATTCCAACAAATATCTTCAATTTGTTTAAAAATGTGCATTATTTGGCCTCCGAATGATTGACTAATTGTGATTATGATACGACTTTTTAACAGGTATTCTTTTTTTTATCTATTTATTTTTTATTCATTTATGTAATTTATTGTTAAAATAATCTTTAAAAAATTTTTAATTTCCTTTGTCAGATAATTTCATTATTCCTTCCTGAAGAAGAACAAAAACCATGGTCGAAACGTTGAAGAGTAATAAAAGTGTTTTTAAATTATGAATTACAATTGGAGTTTTTGATATTTGATGGCTGCTAAGACCGAAGAAAGTTTCCTCATCTATATATATTTTTTGTATGAAAAGGTTCCGGTTCAAGTCAAACTTAGTCGATGTGTTACGCTATTGGATAGTAATTTATGGTTCTTTTCTATAGTCACTTAGATAATTCTTTTTAGAGGATGTGGAAGTAAAAATTTAACGATTTTCGTGGATATCGTCTATCTCGGGATTTTTTATCCTTTCGAATGGTAATGAAACACATAACGTCCAGTATAACATCGATCAGACCCACAGGAGTGAAACCTCATGTTTTTTTCCTTATGAAAATTGTGGTTGAAAAGTGGAATTTTCCTTGTTTATTTATGAAAATAAGCGATGAGTTCTTTTTGAGAATGTATCATCTGTTTTGGCAATTTGTGTATTTTCTAATGGTGACAAGAAATGTCTAGTACAGTTTCGATAGGTTTTTCCACGTTTTTTTGAATTGTAATAAGCATTTTTTGTACAAGAAAATGTTGACCTTCAAACCTGAAAGTGAAAAAATTGAGTTTTTTCATAGAAAGACGCCTTTTGTAAATTATTTTTGAGCTATAAAGAAAGCTTTCGAATCTCAAGTTACTTAAAAAAACGAATCTTACTTTCTAGCATAAAAAAACTGTACTTCTATGACAAGATTCAAAATCTTTTTCATTTATTTTTGAAGGTCAAATAATTATTTTTCCGAAAAATTGTTACTTCCAATGAAAACGCCGTGAAAAAACAGATTGAAATTATAGTAAGAAACATTTGTAATTGCTATTAAAGGAATAGAAAAATTTGCCAAAGCAGATGGCATATTCTAGAAAACCACTCATCAGTTATTTTCATGAAGAAAAAAAATGGAATTTTTTCAAAAAGTTGTTTTTGATTTTCATTTTCGAAGATTATTTCCCCAAGTTTGACATACATAGGACAAATTTCATTTTTGAGCCCCTTGAGAAATAATGCCCCATATATTGAATTCGACATTTTTTTATTTTAATTTCAAAAGTATTTTTAAATTTTTCAATGATCATTGTTTTTTTTTATACGATCAAGCCATTTCCCTTTCGGGGTAGGCGTGACACTGCTCGATTCGGGTAGTGTTTCTAGGTGGATTATTTGCTACTAATGTTTTAAGCGTGGTATCGCCGTTGGTTTCATTGGAGGAATATACGGAAAATAAATCAAGGTTTTTAAGTTGACTCCAATTCAAATTGAGAGCACTTATGAAGAATTAAAAAAGAGTTATGAAAGAGTTAAAACAGGACTACACAAGGTTTTGAATTATTAAAATATTATTTCAAATTATAAAAATAATTAAAATAATATAACATGAATTTTGTATCAGCTTTTTTGCAAGACGGAAGTTTCGACGAACAATTAATCAAAATCACCTTAAAGGCAGAGCAACGGTAGAAAGATAAAAACTATTTAAAAAAATAAAGTACAAGAAAGCCTTGTAAATGATGGAGACAGTGACAAAAGATATTTGCAAAAGAATAAAAGAAAATGAGTGGAATCTTGAAATTAATTATGGAATTTTGAAGTTCATATACATAGTAGTAAATTATAAAAAAGGATAGAACAAGCTGATAATTACATGTAGCATGGAAGTTTATTTACCACTGACTCGTCCAAGAAAATCAGTTTTTTTATTTAAGAAAGTTTTTTTTCTGAGTGCATGACAAATTGAGTTTTTTAATTAAACTGCGGATCAACACTGCACGTGTATAAATTTACAGGAGCTTCATTAGTATTTATATAGTATATATAGTTGTTGTAACTCTGGTGTAAGGCGAAACTTTTTCTAATTACTTTGCTTTTAAATATTATACTTTATTCTAGATGGAAGCTTTTGCTGAGATAGAGTAATTATAACTTCAGAATACAATTAAAAATGTAGTATTCAGGGTGTCTACTCACCTGGAAAACCTGGAATTGTCGGGGAATATTATTATGCCTGGGAAAGCCTGGAAATGTCAGGGAACTTATTTTAAAGAGAAGGAATTTTCCGAGAGCGTGCTTATATTTTATTTAAATTGTAATATAACATTGAATAAAAATGTTTTTTATTTGTGAAAGTAGCTTCATATGACTGAATTTAACTGATTAGTTGAAAATTCATCTTTTTGAGTTGAAAATTCAACTTTTCGGTTGAAAATTCGTCCTTCTTGGCAGAAAATTATTCTCATTGGTTAAAAATGAACTCTGGTTGAAAATTCGTTTTTTTCTTTTGTTGAATTCACATGTTTTGATTGAAAATTGAAAATGTTTTTCGTTAAAATATCTTCTTTTACATTTTTAGTTAAGATTTCATCTTTTTCGTTCGGAAATTCAACTATCTTTTGTTAAAAATTATGTTTGTTAAATTATGTATATTTTTTAGATGAAAATTCGTCTTTTTTGTAGGGAATTGTACTTCTTGGTTGAAAACTCACCTTTTTAGTAAAAAGTTCTGTTTTTCCATTTGAAGATTCATCATTTTAGTTAATAATTTATCTTTTTGGATTGATATTCAACTATTTCAGTTGGAGATTTATCATTTTAGTTATTGAAGTCATCATTTCATTTAAAAATTAAAATCTTCTGTTAAAAATTAATTTTTTCGTAGATGATTCATAATTAGAGTTGAAATTCGTCTCTTTGGTTCAAAGTTTTACTATTACTATTATTTATTATTTATTTATTATTATTTATTATTCACTATTATTGGTAGTAAATTAGTCTTCTTGGTAGAAAGTTCAACAATTCCAGTCAAAGATTCATAATTTTAGTCGCAAATTCAATTTTTTGGTTAAAAATTCAATTATTCCAGTTAAATCTTTATCATTTTAGTTGAAAATTCATCACTCTATTTGAAAATTTAACTATTCTTTTTCAAATTCGTTATTTTTATCATTTCAAATAAATTTGTTGTTGCAAATTAATCTTTCGGCTTCAAGATTCATCATTTTAGTCGAAAATTGATGAGTTTGGTTGAAAATTCAACTATTTTGTCAGAAAAAAATTTTTTTCATCTTAAAATTTGTTTCACTTCAGTTGAAAGTTCAACTATTTGGTTGAAAATTAATGTATGTTGTTGAGAATTCGTCTTTTTTAGTATAAAATTCATCTTTAATTGAGTTTAATACAGTGTTTACATTAATTTTACTTAAAAGAATATATTTTCCTATCCTCATGAAAAATCTCATTATTACCCTCTTTTTACAGGATTTCCATACTCACTTGGAAAATATCTTTAATTCGAAATATTCATGTGTTAAGTATGGACTGAATTTTAAGTATATAAAGATAAAATTAAAATTTGTTTGAATTATTGTTCAAATTGATGGCCTTTAAGAACAAATTCAGGTGATTACTAATTATTTTTTAGTACTATTTATTTAATTTGCCGGTCGTGATAATATATTTAGGAATATCTTGTGAAACAATTTGTCAAAGCTTTCTAAATTAGATATATATGAATCAAATCCCTAGAAACTTTCGCCATTAAGCTTTTCTTAAATGTTACTTTCATAAATGAAGAAACAGCTATTTACTTCTACATATAAATAAAACTATTTTTAGACATATAGATATTTGCAAGGACAGAAAAAACATTATTCATAATAAGTTTTCAAAATAGTATAGTTACATATTCCGAGTCGGTTGTTTAAAAAAATGTGAAATACTTAATTGACTCCATACTATGAAAAAGTATATACAGGAAAAAATCTGCGTACAAAACGTTGTAGGTAATCGGTCAAGCAGGGTAAACGCGAGGTAAACTTTCCGTGATGAGTCGCAGATATCTCTGGCGTTCACCGCTAGAGGCAGCACGTTACGGAAAGTTTATTTCAGCTTTCAGTAATCAGCTGACTATTACCCTGCTTGGACGATTACCTGCAACGTTCCGTACTCCCAGTTTTTTCTGTGTAAACTAGAGTCCCTCTATAACAGCTGTCTCAGGGGTACCCTTAATCAACAAAGATGCTATAGAGGGACTCTCCGAACACTTCTTCTTCTCCTTCTTGCTTGTGGCTTTTTATAGCGACGAACCGTAAACATCACAACTCCGCTGACCTTACAAACGCCTCCCTCTCGTCCCTTCGGACCGCCTTGTCTGTTATAGAGGGAACTGCTATAGAGGGACTCTAGTGTACCTAGAAAAATCTTGAGACACCTGGAAAAAAACCTGGAATTGTCATGGAATTTTTTTCCAGGATTTGAATTTGAATTTGATTTGAACCCTGGTATCCCAATAGCGAAATCAAAAAATTGTGATGCTTTCGACAATATGTTTAAAATGCTTTACGTGCTTTAATTTGCGTTGATGTTTTAGATACTGGAATGAAGCTTACCCAGCTTCTCTTTCGCTCTTCTTACAAGAGCTCGAGCGTTAATTAAGTAATTACTTTAGTTGGAGGTAGCTACAAGGGTGAGTCGGTTACGGGGATGGGTGTATTGGTTTCATTATTAACAATGTTAACCGGGAGGGGGTACGCTATAGGTAATCAACGTGCATGCATCCACCTTATTCCACCGTATTCCTCCCTTAAAGATCCTATCTTCTCTTTGGATATGAAAGTTTATTAAATCTAAAATTAAATCCTCCTTCCTTAGCTTCCATATTTGTCACTTCGGTCAATAATAATAATAATCTTCAAATTCATTCACTTTGTCTACATTGAAGCTCCAATTTTTCCGCTCACTTGTCGCATGCTTCTGTCTCTTGATATTTTTTTTCTTCTACCCATTTTGACAGTTTATTATTATTATGTCAGTTTAAAATCCGATAAAATTCTGTTCTTACTTGAAGCTGTTTCTGTTGAATATAAATTCTTTAGTTTTAATTGCAATATCAAATTCTTGTCATTTAAAATTAGATACAGTGTTGAAGTTCCTTCAAAAAAGGAACTAATTGAAAAGTTTTTCAATTTGAAAGATTTAGAATTGAAAACTTGACTCTTGATCCCTAAAATCGTGAAAATGTAAGAATTGGTATTTTACATCTTTAAATAATTAAAGAACTTCAATTGTAACTGCTAAAAATTCACGAACTTACGAATTCGAATCGTTAAAACTGAAGCGTTTTTGATTTTTAAAATTTGCAATTAAAAATTATCCAAGTGTTAATTCTATCCATTGGAAATTCTGTAATTTTCATGATTTACATTATTGAACTTCAATTTGGTAGACTTAGAATTGAAAACTTGTCTTCTTTTTTTTAAATCATCCAAATTAAGGAAGTTTCATTTATATCTCTTCGAAAAATTTAAGATTTTTTAATTGTAGATCTTCAAAATTGTAGAACCTTAAATTGTTAATATTTAGAATTGAAGAGATTTTAATGTTGGAACTTTCCTCGGGAATTTCCGATTGAAAATAAATTTTTTTTTTAATTCCACATTGAAAAATTCTGTAATTTTGACAATTTACATTCGACACTTCTTCCGTTTGGAAGATTTAGAATATTTTATTTTTACATCTTTAAAAATTAGACAGTTCTCAATTGTAATTATTCAAAATTGTAGAACTTAGAATTTTCAATTTTTAAAATTGAAGAGTTTAAAATGTTTCAAGTTTACAATTGAAAATTATTATCCAACTTTTAAGTGTATCCATTAAAAGTTCTTTAAATTAAATATTTAAATTCGAAATTTCTTCAATTTGACATATTTAGAATCGAAAAAGTGCCTTTTATCCTTAAAGTCACACGAATTGGAAGTCTACAGTTACAATTACAAACTATGCAAGTGTTAAGTTTTAGAATTGCAAATTCTTTAATTGTGATGATTTACATTCGAAATTACTTCAATTTGAAAGATTTAGGATTGGAAGCTTGAGTGTTGATTTTCAATATCATTCAAATTAAAAAAATGTTATGTAAACATCTTTGAAGGTTGACCCTCTTCGAAAAATTGAAGTGTTTTCAGTTCTAACTCTTCAAACTTGTAGAACTTCAAATTGTAAATCTTTAGAAGTGAAGATTTTTTAATGTTGAAAATAGGCATTTAAAATTTATACAAAATCTTAAGCTTCAAAATTAAAAAATTCTGTCATTTAGACAATTTTCAATCGAAATTTCATCAATTTGGAAGATTGACTGAATATTTGACTTTTGCTTTTCAAAATCATCAGAATTTTTATTTTTGCATCCTCACTATTGAAGAATTTTCAGTTTTAAATCTTTAAAATTAAAATATTTAAAAAAATTACATTATTTCAAATTATAAACTCTAAAATTAAAGAATCTTCAGTTGGAAGTGTCCAAGGTAGACCTATTTCAGAACATGTTTAAAATTTTACTAGCTTAAACTATAAACGTTAAAAATTAAACAATTTGGTGAATTAGAAATTATAAAAAGAAATCACTTATCACTATTTTACTTCTTTACTGATAAAATTATTTCATAATCCCAAATTAACAATAAGTGCACAAATCCCAGTAATTTTCACTCCCCTCCCCCCTTCCCTCTCTAATATTATTTAACTTTTCTCTCCCTAGCAAATTGAGTCTTCAAGTGTGGTATGTACTTACTATTGTAGTGAGTAAACTATTTCTCCTACTAGTTTATTAACCCTATCGTTTTACGACCGCAACTGTTCAATTATCCTCATTGTTTATTAATAATAATATTTTACGATCTTTCAAAAATTCACTTCTGTCTCAATTCTAATAGTGTATCGTTTCTCTTAATTATATGAACTATATTTTTATATAAATATTTGATAAACATCATATAATAATAGATTTAATACTTTCACGATGATTCATTTCAATAATTTTGAATTTAAATTTATTATAAACATAATATGATACAATTATTCTACGAAGCCAAGAATTTTGTGGCTGCGCTTTTAAAAAGATTTCAATTTTTTGATATAAAAATGATTCCTCATTTTCCACTATTTTATGCCCTATTTCATATCATATTTCATTTTCTGACTGCCCACTTTTACATCTTTCCAATGTAATAAGTCAACTATTTTATCATGCATGTTGAAGTTGTTAATTTTGAAATTATTTAGTTTTGACTTGTTTAGTTTGAAATTTCTCTCTATTAAAATAGGTGAATATTTTCATTGAATATAAAAAATAAAATAAAGATAGAGAAAATGTATCAAATAAAATAAAAATAATTCCAGGAATTTTACAAATGAATTGTCAAAGCGAGCCATTCGGCAGCAAAGGCTTTGCTATACCAGAGTTCAATTTGGCGTTTAAATGCCATATATATATATATATATATTTTTTTTTTTTTTTTTTTTTTTTTTCCTACCTTCGATTACAGGCAAATCATTTACAGGCACGCACGAGGATGAGAGCATCGATTCAAAGTGTTCATATTAATTTTTTCATGCATTCAATTTAGCGTATACAATGGCTGGGTGTATCGGCGCGACATATGAACTGGTCAAATATAACGGATTGCAGAAAGTGGTAGGGGGCGCCATCACAAGAAAAGAGAAAACTGGGAAAAATACAAAACGATATGAAAATGCGTATCTGGTTTGAAATATAATTTTAAAAAGTTGCTCTTCTAATTTCAAAATGTATTTAATTGTTATCAAAATGTTACCGAAATTCGTATTTAGAAAAAAAGTCGAGATAATATTTTATTAGGGGAGACCGATGAGCATACGGGATCAAATGAGACACTGAATTTTGTCTCAAAATATGTGGTTTTCATCACTGTTCTTTTCAGAAATAATCAAAATAATGATATTGAATATCTCGGAATCAAAAAATGAACTCAATAAATTAAATAAGTTAAAAATAAATTTTTTATGGGCGAAATGAGGCACGCATGTCCTGCTTGTCACTAAGCATCATGGTCAGAAGAGTATATGGCTGCGGCTGTAAAATCTGTCTTGCAAAAGGATTTGAGTATTAGAGCAGCTGCAATTGCTCACGAAGTTCCAAGAGCAACTTTAGCTCGTAAAGTTGAAAAATATTTGCAAAAAGATCTTTCGGTGGCTTGCAAAAAAGATGAGTAATACAAGTATGTGTATATATAATTTATGAAATGAGGTCTATCTATTAAACCACAAGTCTTTGTTGTTATAGGATTTTAAATTTAATTTCATTGATAAATTGTAGACGTTTTTGTGAAATATTTGAAGCAAAATTGTGAAGTACAATTTTAACGTTTGGTGTTTTATTTTAAGATTGGGATTTTCAACAGTTTTTTCTAAAGAGCAAGAAAATGATGTCAGCAGATACCTAACATCCATGGAGGAAAAGATTTACGGCTTAACACTATTGGATGTCAGAGAAATAGCCTTTCAATTAGCGAAAAGGCTCAAACTCAACAACCATTTCAATCAGGGAAATGGATTAGCGGAAGAAGACTGATTTAATAATTTCATGAAGAGGCATCCCGGGTTTTCTCTTCAGAAACCAGAAGCAACATCAGCCGCAAGAGCAAAAGGCTTTAACAAAGAAGCTGCTGGAAAATTCTACATTCTTCTGCGTACAATTATTGAGAAATACAATCAAAGCGGCTAGATTCAGGTGGAACGTTGACGAAACTCGAGTAACTATAGTTGCAAAGAGCCTTTTTTAAAAACATCGCTCTCAAGGGAAAGCATCATGTAGGGTTCCTTACATCAGCCGAACGTGGGTCTTTGATGGCGGTAGAAATCTGTTTTTCTGCTAGCGGGCAGGATATGCCTTTCATGGTGATTTTCCCACGCAAATGCGCAAATGCAGAATTTTTGGAAGGAATGAATTTAGTCCCAGTGGATGGATCAACGGCAATGTTTTTATTTTTGCATGGCTTAAGAGGTTCATTGAGTACAGTCGCTGCAGTAAAGAGAGGCATGTGCTTCTGTTCTTGAATGGACACGCATCACATGTCAAAAATATTGATGTGATTAATTTGGCGTGGCAAACTGCGTTATTATCATGTGCTTTCCACCACACTGCACGCATGGGATGCAGCCACTAGATGTTGGATTCACAAAGCCATTGAGTTCCTAATACACCAAAAAAGTACAAAAATGGCTCAGATTACATCCTGGACAAGCAGTAAACTTGGAACAATTTTTTAATTAAGATCGAACAGAAATCTATCTTATCATGAATAATTTTATGCAAAATAAGCATAAAGACAAGTTTTTTCCCTCATCTGAAAGGCTTTCGACGACTCTGCTACAATCTCCACATCAAAAAATGCTTTCGAGAAGACCATCTACTTCCGGAGATGTTAGGCAATCTTCGTTTTTGCAGCTTATTGATGAAGTTAGACTGGAAATTGATGCACAAACGTCTACTACTGTTTATCAAGAGTTCGAGAAAGAAAAGAATGCAGTGGAATGTGAACCAAGCGATTCAAACAGAAGTTTGCTGATGCGACTGAGAGACATTCAAGCTTTAGAAGATTCGGTCTCTACACAGAACGAAGAGGATGGAATGTCTCATTTCGATGTATTGATGTACCAAATATGTAAATAATATTGATGTGACTGTAGCTCAATCAGTACTGATGCACTGCTGTCGCCACATTTCTATTTACAGCAATGAGGTAGTTGAATGTTCATCACAATCACCACTATTTACGAATAGTTGAGAAGCAACCTTTCATTCAGTATATTATCAACCAAAGTATCTTTATTAGCATCCTTTTCTTCCATAACTTCAACAATCTACATTCTACACAACCACCACCTCCACCACCTGTACACACTCTGTGTAACGTTGATTCAACGTTGCTTTAATGTCGATTCAACATTGATTTAACTTTGATTCAACGTTACTTCAACATTGAACCACCACGACTACATGGACCCATGACATGTCCCTACCTTATTGACTGATGCCAATACAGATCTTTACCTTACCGACTGATAATAATGCAAATTTCTACCTTGTTTGATGACGGCAATGCAGAATTGTACCTTGCCGACTGATGGTAATGCAGATTTTTACCTTCTCGACTGGTTGTAACTGAATGACTATTTCTTTACAGGCTAATAATTACTTGCTGATAACTGTTCTACCGACTGATGATAACTTACCGATTGTAACTGACCGGTGCCCCCATCCGTTGGTGACAGCTGGAACTACGTAGCAGTGCCACCGAACTATCATATCTTAACTTCTTCTGCCTCTTATCGCCTGCAACGCTCCTTACAACCTCTGCCGCTTAACTCCTCCATCCTTTCCAATTCTATGAAAAACTAGAATTATTTTTATGTGTTTCTAATAGCAAGCGGTAGAATAGTATATTGTGCTACAAGTGCGGAAAGTAGGCAGTTCCAGACGAGTGTGAAGTTTGCTGTACGAGCCAGAGGCGAGTCGAAGGGGAGTTGTAGGCGAGTCGTAGGCGAGTTGGAAGCGAGCCGAAGGCGAGCTGTAAACGAGCCGAAGACAAGCCGGAAACGACCCGAAGATGAGTCGATGGCAAGTACTGTAAACTTCACAAGAGTTGCAACTGTCTACTTTCAGCACCTGTTGCACACGATATTTTTTGTAACAAATGCAGGAAATTTTCGATTTGAGAAACAATAAGAATAATTTTTTTGGAAATTTATGGCAATTTTTGGAAATTTATGGTAAAATTACCAAAAATTTCCGGAAATTTCCCGTGTATATGTATATCACCGAAAATTCCCAGAAATTCAAGGTATTGAAAGCTTTTTGGAAAAAATCCGAAAATTTCCAAAATTTCCGGAAAATGATAAATTTCTAAAATTTCCGGAAATTTGCTAAATTATCGGAAATTTCTGGTCTCCAATGCTTTTTGGAAAGATTCCAAAAATTTCCAGAAATTTCTGGAAAATTGCTAAATTTCCGGTTATTTATGAAAAATTGCTAAATTACCGGAAATTTCAGGTAGCCAAAGCTTCTTGGAAACAATTTGAAAATTTGCTGAATTTCCGGAAATTTATGGAAAATTGCTAAATTTCCCAAATTTCCGGAAATTTATGGAAAATTGATAAATTTCCCAAATTTCCGGAAATTTATGGAAAATTGATAAATTTTCGGAAATTTCAGGTATCCAGAAATTTCTGAAATTTTTGGTAATTTATCGGTAATTTATGGTAATTTATCAGTCATTTATGGTAACTTATCACTTCGAGTTTGTCCAATCACTATTCACTACTCACAATCAGTCTCTCAATCGTCAAATCATAATGAAGTGAGGTTATTATTTCGGCTGTCCTGGAAAGTAAATCTGAATCGAAATGCGCAAGCGCAACAGCAAGAAAAAGTAATCTGGCTGGAAGTGCGCAAGCGCAACAGCTAGAAAAAGTAATCTTGCTCAAAGAGCGCAAGCGCAGCAGCTAGAAAAAGTCTTTTTATAACTGCTTTTTACCACGGCTTTGGAATTGGTCACTTCCCGCACGCAATACATGCCTCGAAAAGCGAACATTTCGTGCGTGCGTTACAAAAACAAATTTTTGGGCAACAATATACCTATTTTGGGGAGTACCGTGCCAAAAGAAGATCTGTCCGCCATCGCTGCCGCTGTTTTAAGATTCGACGATGTTTTTAGAAAATATAGTACAATATTGTACTAAATATACTGGCTTAAACAAAAATGTGCACCCAACCTTTTTACATGTTTTTGAACTAAAAGAACGATATTGTACTAAATATACTACCCTCACCAAAAACATAGACTCTGTGTGCCACATTATGTTATGTCCCACATTTTTTCGTGTGCCAAATAACCCCGTGTTTCATATAACCGCGCGTTTCATATTACCCTGAATATACTACCCTTACTAAAGCACAGAATTCATGAACCACATTACCCCTTGTGCCACATTACCCCGTATGCCATATTACCTCAAATATACTATCCTTTCCAAAAACATAGACCTGATGTGTCACATTACCCCATGAAATACGTTACCCCATGTGCCATATTACCTCATATGACATATTTTCTCAGGGATCATGCACATAATACGTCACACATTTTTCTTTTGTTTATATCGTTGTATCCCTCTTGGCTTCAAGGCAATTTTATTCTCGTCTTTTTTAAACAAAGGAAAAACATAGCGCAGTCAGAAAATAAATATATTGAGGATGCCATTTAATAGAGATCAACTATCTGAGGTCATAAAATAGGGGTAACTATAATTTCGTCAAGAAAATATCAGAATTTAAAAAAATGTTGGAATATTAAATAGTCACAAGATAAGACTTGAATTTGAGTTGTCATAAAAGTGGGTCATAAAATAAGTGTAAATAAGTCAGTGGTATTTTATTGACAATGAAATAATTAGCTTTGTAAAACAATGGAATGGTATCAAATTTCAGGTCATAAAATAGCCAAAAATGAAGTTAATAAATCGTACACATTTATGTGTGAAGAAGCAAAAGAAAAGGTTCTTTCTGGTCGCGAAGGCGAATTCGCGTGCCGTATACCTGTGTTTGGTAATAAAACATAACCTCTTAAGGCAATGACGCGATACGAAGAGGGGGAACGCCCCTCTGCCATTGGGCCCCGCCTTCTCTACTCATCATTCTCATGTACTAATTATTGGGCCCGTTCTATGTGCCACGTGTTCCTCGTGTAATTTACCGTCCGAGGTTCGACTACGTGTCTATGAAGTTAATACAGTTCCTTACCAAGTCTTCTGACCTGCGGTGAGTTTTAGTACCGGAAACTGTAAATGCGGATTTATGCATGTCGAGGGGACATGAAAAAATTACAAATTTACGACCCTCTCTCCTCTTATATACTTTCATAATACCTCACATTTTTCTACTTTACATTTTTAAATGAAACGACCTACCCGAATTCTAAAGTCAATGCAGAAAGTATGTTAAGTATTCTGGTTGGAGGGGGGGGGGGTGAATGCCCGATTTTTC
The DNA here is from genome assembly GCA_932178445.1 of Andricus quercusramuli. NCBI lineage: Eukaryota > Metazoa > Arthropoda > Insecta > Hymenoptera > Cynipidae > Andricus > Andricus quercusramuli. The sequence continues at coordinate 185,290 of CAKNXH010064029.1, read as the reverse complement.
TAATTGTGTATGTTGTTTCCCATGGAGGAGGGGGCGGCGGGGGTAATTAGTCAAAACCACACAGGCTAAAACTGTCCTAAGATATGGCCACGTCTACCAAGGTGCTAATTGTTCACGAGGCATAGGTAAAGTAAAATACATGATAGAAAACGTGGAAATTCAATTTTTAAAAAACAAACTATTTTTTTAAATTTCTTTCACTGGTCGTTAATCTCGAAAGTTTTCAAGACTTTTCAAAGCAATCCTTATTACCAAAAAAAGGTTACATGCTCAAGTTATGAACGTAAATTCGCGTATTTTTTGGGCGGGAAGTTCAAATCAAAATTTCATATAATGTTCTGATATTAATATTTATTGTTATTATTGAATTCAAATATTATGTTCATTGTTCATATTATTATTTTATTATTCTATAACGATAATAAATAAAAATGTCCGAAAAATAAAAAAATATGGTTGTCCACTTAAATCCGAAATTTAAGATGTTATTATTTGGCACGAAATTTAATTATTTTTTTGTAAATTCCACAATTTTGTTAAAAACTCATCCTTTTCGGTTGAAAATTCAACTATTTTGTTGAAATTTCTTCTCTTGGCTTGAAAATTCAATAACTTGGTTGAAATTCTTACTCTTTTTTTGATACATTTTTCTTGTAAATTCAACTCGTTGGTTGAAAATTCATCTTCTTAGTTGCAAAATTCACCTCTTTTTGTTCAAAAATGCACAGTCGCGTCGCCAAGAGGGGTTGGACCCCGTCCCTGGCGATGGAACAGGCATATTTACTTAACCGTCCAATGTAATGTTATTATGCGATTGTAATATTAAGTAAAAATTTTAACAATACGTTCTGTAATATAAATAATATAATAATTATGACATATATACATATATATAGCATAAAATATATATTGTATAATATAATAAAATACAATAATTCGTTTCAAACCCTATATTCTTCTTTAATCGGCCTGAAATGAAAGAGGGCGCTTTCAGGGGCCATTCATATACCACGTGGACAATTTTTTATTTTTTTTCCCCCCCCCCCCCCCCCACACTTGTGGACAAATGTGAACTTTTTACGACACCCCCTGATTCCTCTGTCCACGTAGAGTTATTCCATATTTTATGAAAATTTGGATAGTCGTGTTATTCAAAAGCAAGAAAGCCAAAAGAAGCCGTGAATTGGCTGAAAATTCTGTTTTTCTTGAAAACAAAAGCTTAATGATACAAGGAATGAAGTCCAAGCAAAAAGTAGTGCAAATTTTCTGTTTTATACTGCTTTTACAAAAGAAACCCGCATATGCAGGAGAATATGCGTCCAAGTGGATTTTTGCTATAACCCCTTATATAGAACCGAATGGCTATAATATGGTTTCAATTAATGGATAATTGAAAATATGCAGAAAAGTTTTAAACATGTGCGTAATACTGTAGAATTTTTATGATTTTAAAACAATTTTTCCCGCAAGGATAATAAATATCACATTTATAAAATGTATGTCTTACATTATCTTCATTTTTCCCTGTAAGTAGTAACGTACTTTCTATTCAGACTTTAAAACCTCTCCCGCTATGAAATCCTGGCTACGCCACTGAAAATACAACTAATTTGTTGAAATATAATCTATATCGGTTGAAAATTAACTGTTTTGTTGACAATTCAAATATTTTGCTGAAAATTCATATTTTTGGCTCAAAAACTCTGTAATTTAGTACAAAATTTAAGTATTTGTTCGAAAGTTCAGCTACTTCGTTAAAAATTAATTAATTTGATAGAAAATTTAAATAAATATTTGATTGAAATTTTTTTTCTTGTTTTTGTTAAAAATTCAACTGTTTGGTTCATCATTTTGTCTTTTTGATTTGAGAATTGATCTCTCTTTGTTTAAAAATGCAACTGTTTTCTTATAAATAAATTTGTTTCGGCCCAAGAATTCAATAATATGGTAAAAAATTAAACTACTTGTTCTAAAGTTGAACTACTTTTTTTAACAATTCATTAATTTGATCGAAATTTTAACTATTTGATTGAAAATTCAACTATATGGTGGAAAATTCGTATCCGCGACAAAAAAATTCAAGAAAATTCGGTTTTCTTTTGTCGAAAATTACTTTGTGTAACTAGAACTTTAAGTATTCAAATATTTGCCAAAGAATTATTATTTGTTGGTTAAATGTTGAACTACTGTCCTAAATATTAATTGTTTAAGATGAGCATTCTTAATTTTGGTTAACAATTCAAATCTTTGGTTGAAAATCGAACAACTGTGGTCAAAACCCGTTGCTTTGTTTAAAAGTGATTTTTTAAACTGAAAATTTAGCTATTGGGTTGAAAAATCAACTTTTTGTAGCACGTTCATTTTTTATTAAAAATTTAACATTTTTTGTTAAAAAAATTCGACTTTTTGATTGAAAACTTATTTTCAGTTCTTCTTTTTGGTAGAAAATTAATCTCCCTGGTTGAGAATTCAACTATTCGTTTAAAAATGTATGTATTTTGTTCAAAATTCAACTTTTCTGGTAAAAACTTAATCTTCTTTCTTAAAAATTCGTCTTTTTTATTTGAAAATTAATCTCTGTTGTGAGTAACAACAAAATTACATTTTTTATTGAAAAATTCATATTTTCTAGTTGTCAATTCAACTACTTGATGGAAAGTTGGACTACTTTGTTCATTCATAAGAAACAGTAAGATCCCGCTCCCCATAATCTTATGCTATTTTTGGATGACCCCTAAATAAGTTCAGGAACAACAATTTAATCGACAAAAATTATTCGGTTTTCTGAGGGGCCTGACATAAATTACATATCCGATCATAGGCCCAAGACCCCCCCCCCCCCATTTAACGAACCGTAACAAAATATGTGTAACCCTCCCCCCTCTTACTGTACGTAACGTATGGTTTCGAGAAATAATAATGTATGGGACTTGAAACTAATAAAAATGTATTGTATTGAAAATGATATTGCTTGCTTTGCAGGGTGAAAACTCCTTTTTCAAAAATTTTATGATTTTTCTTTGACCAATTTTTTTCCCCTGACCATTAACCTTCTAATACCAGCATTTTAATCTTCAAACATTTTCAACATGGGATCTTTTATAAATTGAATAAAACAATATTTCGGATGCAAATTTAAAATTTTCAAAATTATTCATTTAATTTAGGCAAAAAAAATTGCTGACTGCGCTGGCATATTCTCATCGCGGGCTTAGCGCGCGGCCCGCTTCCCTCAAAGGTTTGAGTACGCCTAGGGCGCGCACCTGTTGGATCTTGCGCTTCGCGCTCGACCATACAAAAAAAACGAATTTTTAACAAAATACTTGAATTTTTAATAAAAGTAATTTAATTTTCAATAAAATAAATAAATTTTTAACCTAAAAAGCTGAATTCTCAACAACAACAAAATTTAATATTTGATATTTCAATAAAAAAAAATGGTAATTCATGAAAAAGATGAATTTTTCAATCAAAAAGACAAATTTTCAAAAAAATAGTTGAATTTTCATCCAAAAAATTTATGTTGACTTTTTAACACCAAGATATGAGTATTAAATAAGAAGTATATTTCTTTCTGCTTAGTTGAATTTTCAGCAAAATAGATTAATTTTCGACCAAAAAGGATGACTTTTTGAAAAACATGTTGAATTTTTAAACAATTAATAAAATTTATAACTGAAAAGATAATCTTCATGCAAAAAAATATAAATACAAGGTAAATAAATTACCAACAAGAATATTATATCAGGGTTAGTGCAAAACTTCATTTGAAAAATTACCTCATTTTTCCGTGACCAAGTTTTTCATTTTACCTGACCATCAATATTTAAATACCAAAATCTTAAACTCGCAACATTTTTAACTTGGAATTCGTTATGAACAGAATTAAATAATTTCTAATTAAAATTGCAAATTCTCAAATTTATCCTGCTTGACAGTTATTTGAAGCTATAGAAATTACCTGACTTCTGCAAAAAAAATTTTCTGAATCCCTGACTTTTCGCTGATCAATAAAATTCCCACGTTTTTCCAGGCTTCTTTATGGCGTAAAGTACATGAATGACGGACCCCCACCCTCTTCCATAACGAATCGTAACAAAATCGCTAGACCCCTCCCTCCTCGTTATCTTTTCCCACCAACTTCGACGAAGGGATGGTGGATCTGAATTATCCCAGGACTCGTGAAATTGTATCGAATTATGTAGTTAATTAGGATGATTTAATACTGTAAACACCAATTCACTATAATGTCAGACCTTTCCCTTTTCTCTTTCCATTCACTCTGAATCACCCCCTCAACCCAGAACGGTACAGTTTCACCGTGGCTTCGCTATTTCCCACTCTCATCGTTCTATTTAACCCCGAGAGCCAACAAGCGTACACCCTAATTGCGACGGCAAATGATAATTATTTTATGAAATTTCATGTTAATTCCCTTCGCTGCTTACGTTCCGCGTATTTCTACATGTGAAATAACGAAGCAGAGAGCAACCCGCCTTCCTATACAGAAATCCACCTGTAGATGTACTCGGTTTTTTTGTGGGGCCTTTTTTTATCGCCCCTGACTTTTCACTAAAGCTACTACATTATAGGATAGCATATTGTGCTACAAGTGCGGAAAGTAGGCAGTTCTATACGAGTATGAAATTTGCTGTACGAGCCAGAGGTGAATCGAAGGGTAGTTGTAGGCAAGCTGGTGGCGAATCGGAGGCGAGTCGAAGGCAAGGTGTAAACCAGCCGAAGATGAGCCGATGGCAAGTACTATAAACTTCCCAAGAGTTATAACTGCCAACTTTCAGCACCTTTTGAACACGATATTTTTTTGTGACAATTTCAAGGAATTTTCGACTTGAGAAACAATAAAAACAAATTTTTCGAAAGGGCCATAGCAGGATAAGCATGTGTAAGCTGTCCCCGGCCGAATTTGTTGGACATTTTCACCCTAAGTTGGTAGTAATATGAGGTTCAATTTCCCGGAGGAGTATATCTGAGAAATCGTTTTTATGGGCCATACCGATTTCACTGGGGGGAAAATATGTTATGGGTCCCAATGAAGGTATGTTTTGAAAAAATTATGGGACGTTTTAGACGGAAAGAAAAGGTGAACAAAATTCAAAATTTTTTCAATTTTATCCAAATGGGAAACTCTTGATGCACAGGGACCGTGTCCTGCCCAAGAATACCTTGAATTATGTGAAAAAAATATATGAAATTTTGAGATCAATCGGAGAGCCTGCCTATGATTTAAAAAATTACAAATCTCCAGAAACTGTTCCGGATTCGTCACCTTTCTTTTTATACCCTGATTTTCTGTTTGCGCGTATGACCTTGACCGTCCCCGAAATAGCCAGGTAGTCCTTGAGCCTCAACTGGTCTGCCAATGAGCGCTTGCCACGGCATGAAGTGGCGTGAGGAGTTTCGGAGGCGACCTTCGTTCTCTCTGCTAGCTCTCCTCGCTCCTTCGGTTACATATTTTGGGACATTGTTTTTCCGATCTTGTCATGCGGACTTTTTTCACTTTCGTTCGTTTTGTCAAATGTCTCGCGTTCGCGCGGCTAAGAAAGCAATTTCTCATCGTACAGGGTAAGGTTTCGGTACAGGAATGATAGTTGAGATTACAGAAGCTTCAGCCATTCGTTTTGTAATTTCAAGTTCTTCCTGAGATCTTCTTCTCTGGGGTTCGATCCCTGAGCCGGGTACCAATGGAAATTTTTTCTATGTACTTCTACCGGGGCTTCGGTGGTTCGGAACCCAACTTAAACTGTAGGTCCCCTCAGAAAAAGTTGGTATCGTACCAAGGTGGGGCTCCACGTCGAGGGGAATAGCCTTGGAGGTCGAAGCCGATTCTGTGAAGACTCGAAAATGAGTCAGCGTTCTTCTTGCGCTTTAGGGCTCCTACGGGGGGCACCACGCTCGATGGTCACTGGCCGATTTCAAGTAATGAACACACACACGTACACTTACACTTACTAACTGCCGAATGGCAGAGTGGGTGAGGATCACTTTGCCTGATCAACAAAGAAGGACGTCGTTTACTGTGCGATAGGTATGCCTGGCACCTGAGAGGTGTAATCTCAGAACGTTGATAACAACGGAAACTCACCGAGATCCAAATACACTCGACGAAGGATGGCCGGATTCGGAGTACTGCCTTGAGAATAAAACACGGGTGTGGCACAATGGGCTTTATAGCTTGAGCGCGAGGGGTTGGGACCTCCCCCCCCCCCCCCCCTATATTACAACTAACTAACACCTTCGGTTTTTGACTGATTTCTCATAGTATAGGGAAAGGTTTCCGTCAAAGAATATTGGTTTGGATTCGAGATTCGTCATTGTTTCGAGTTGAACACGTCACTTGTCCTTTCATTCGTTTTGTCACCTGAACTTGTTCTCTTGTTGTATGCATTTATTTTCTCATCTGAAGTTGTTATTTCGAACTTTCTTTGTTTTTGTCGGCTTTCAATTTGATTCTCGCAACCATTTTTTCTTTTGTATAAACAGTGTATGAGATTAGAGAAGCATCATTCATTCGTATTATCATTCGTATTATCTTTCGAAGTTCTTCCTCAGATCTTCTCTTGCTTTATCCTTGTTTAGATTTAAGAAACTCAAGTCAATTGTTTTCCCATCTGATTTTGTTCCCCCGACCCCGATCTTCTTCTGTTCTTTCTTCGGTTTTCTGACTGATTCCTCACAGTATAGGGTAACATGTTCAACTCGAAACAATGACGAATCTCGAATCCAAACCACTATTCCTCAACGAAAACCTTTCCCTATACCAGGCCTGCCCAAGTAGGGGAAACTGCGTATTTGCCTCTGGACCTGAGAAGAGTGAAGTGGTGGTTGAACTCGAACATGTGGTGAATGAGCAGTTTTCCCATACTTGGGCAAGCCTGCCCTATACTATGAGGAATCAGTCAAAAACCCGAAGAAAGAACAAAAGAAGATCGGGGTCGGGGGAACAAAATCAGATGAGAAAACAAATGGCTTGAGTTTCTAAAATTTAAGCGCGGAAAAACAAGAAAATATCTGAAGAAGAACTTCAAATGATAACACCATGGAGTAATAATAAGAAGGCCGATCTCCATACATGCGTTTTGACGACGGAAACTGCACCTTTATTGCCAACCTCAAGCGTGTACTGCAAGCCCTCTAAGTCAGTGATGCATGCGTACTGCGCTCTGCTATCTCTTTTCCTCGCGGGATAAAAAAAAGATAGTTGGATCGCATGCTCTGGGCTAAACTTTACCCTGTACGACGAGGAATTGCTTATTTAGCCGTGAGAACGCGAGACATTTGACAAGACGAGCGAAAGCTAGAAAAGTCTGCAGCATGTCAAAATCGGAAAAACAATGCCCGAAATATGTTGCCGAAGTAGTGAGCAGAGAGAACGAAGGTCGCCTCCGAAACTCTATTTCGGGGATGTTCAAGGCCATACGCGCAAATAGAAAATCAGGATATAAAACGGAAGGTGACGAATCCGGAACAGTTTCAATACCAAAACCTTGTTTAGTGAGGAACTGTCTGAACTGGAAAAAAACGAGGGAATATCACAGGAACAGGTTCAGGAGACAAAATAAAAGAAATATGAAAGAACATCAGATGAGAATATTGGATGAATAGAAGGTAATATTTATTTTGGGACAATTTTTGTCTAATTTCCGAGCATTTGCGAAGTGTTTCAAGTCTAATGCTAGCGTAAGTTTGCAGACTCCTCATTATACGTGATTATACGTCAACGGACGTGCATTCAACGTGGTACGCTGGAGATTTGTAAATTTTTCAAACCATGATCAACCTCTCCGATTGATCTCAAACTTTCACATATTTTTCCACATAATTCTAGGTACTTTCAGGCAAGAAACGGTGATTGTGCACCTAAAGTTTCCCATTTAAATGAAATCGAAAAAATTTTGAAATCTTTAGTTTACCTTTTCTTTTCACCTAAAATGTCCCATAATCTTTTCAAAACATCCCTCCATTGGGACCCATAACATATTTTTCCCCCATCGAAATCAGTTCAGCCGTGCAGTCGGGTTTTTATAGTAAAACTTTCTTCATTATAGCATAATTCAAAGTTGATGCGAGAATGTAAAAGATTCATTGGTTCGAGACGAATCGATTGACCTAAAGAGTAGGGAAGTTATGGTAATTTATATTTTTTGAAAATCGGTTTTTCATAGTAAAACTCTTTTCATTGACAGAATATAAAGTTGATGCAAGAACAGAAAAGTTGTGTTGATTCGAGTCGAATAGATTGACCTATAATATTAATAAATTTCATTGAAGTTTAAGGAAGCTATGGTAATGCATAATATTTGAAAATACGGTTCTTTATGGTAAAACTTTTTTCTTCAACATAATTCAAAGTTGATGCAAGAATATAAAAGATTCCTTGGTTCGAAACAAATTGATTGACTTACACTATTAATACATTTTATTGAAGAGTAGGGAAGTTATGGTAATTTATATATTTTCAAACTCGTTTTATTTAGTACAAATTTTCTCATTCTCATAATTGAAAGTTGATGCGAGAATAGAAAAGTTGTGTTGATTCAAGACGAATCGATTGACCATAGCATTTCTACCTTTTATTGAAGAGTAAGGAAGTAATGGTAATGCATAATATTTGAAAACACGGTTTTTTATAGTAAAACTTTTTCATTGACAGAATTTAAAGTTGATGCAAGAACAGAAAACATTCCTTGATTCGAGGAAAATCAATTGATCTATAATATTAATAAACTTTATTGAAGATTAAGGAAGTTATGCTCATTTATAACATTTGAGACATCTGTTTCAAACAGAAAAACTTTTTTCATCGACATAATTCAAAGTTTACGTATGAATAGAAAAGACTTTTTGATCATAAATTTTTAAATAGAGTAATTCTGCCCATTTTTGTGAAGAAGTCATAAATCTGGGAAAGGGATAGGGTGTAACAGAACTTTTCCTTTCCCTTTTCCATCTCAAAAAATTTTAATTTCGAATACAAAATTTGATTTGTCTGATTTAGCTTTGTGTTAAAAAATTTTGTTGTATTATTTTGTAGTTTTGTATTTTTCTCAAATTTCTATTTTTAAATCGAGCAAAATGAAGACTTTGGTTTGTCTATTATCGAAAAAAATAAGTAATGCTTCCTCTATGAGGAAGCAAATACATTGGCTAACGGGAAGCAAAGTGCTCGTGAAATGAGCATATAATTATAAATACAAAGTGGAAACACTCGAGATCGAATTCACAGCTAGTTTATGAAATAAATAACACTGTTGTAATTAAAAAATTAACATTTTTACCAACCTATTGATTTCCCTTCAGTTTGGAGGATTGGATTTCCAAGCTTCCGCTTCCTGATATTTTTAGAACCACATCTCGTGGCGGTCTGAATAATTAAGGAAGATAAAATCCTTACAGAATTGATATTACCTTTGAATATTTCGTCGAAAGCGATGCAAAATAGAAACGATAGTCTAGAGACTTGTGGCTTTTTCGAGAAGCTTAGGGACCTTCCATAAACTAATTATTTGGGGTTTTGTGTGAGGGGTGGGCGCTAAAAACTACGCTTGATAACAAGGGTTAGAAGGGGCAGAGGAAGTAACGTTACATAAATGATTGGTTAATAATTCTACCAATTCGTTGAAAATTTAATCATTTCGTTGTTTTTATCAAGAAGTAATCTTTTCCATCAAAAATTCAACTACTTGGTTGCAAGTTGAACGAGTTTGTTGAAAATTCATTTTTGTATGGTTAAAGATTTATCTGTTTGGTTGAAAATGTAACTATTTTGCTGAAAATTGACTTGATTCATTTGAAAATTTAACTATTAGTAGAAAATTAACTTTTTGTTAAAAGATAATATTTTTCATTCGAAAATACAACGGTTTCATATAATTGGTCTTTTTCGCTTCAAAATTCAACAATTAAAAAAAATGCAAAGATTTAGTTGGAAAATGGTTTCTTTATTAACAATTTTTATCATCTGGAATCTTAACTATTACATTTTTTATTGAAAATTCATCCTTTATAAGTTCAAACTTCAACTATTTGTTAGAAAATTTATGTATTTTGCTAAGAAAATGTTTTTTTTTCTATAGAAAATCAATTTTCTTGGTTGGAAATTTATTTTTGCACAATAAAAATTCAGATATTTGGTTGAAAATGTAAGTATTTTGTGGAATTTTCAATGATGTGGTCAAAATTTCAACTTTTTTATTAATTTCATCTCTTTCGGTTAAAAATTCTTCTTTTTGTTTCGAAATTTCAACTGTTTTTGGTTGACTTCAAATTTGTATTTTGTCATATATTTGACCATTTTTTTCAAAGGGCATCTTTGTAGGTTGAAAATTCAAGTTTTTTTTAGGAAATTGTAATATATTTCGACTTGAAATTACGCAATTACGGTCCTAAATTAGGAGCGGGGGGATAAAAATAGGCTAAAATTAGTAGTGTAATTAATGAACCATCCCTTATATGCTTTTTTCATTATTAGGATAGTAATAATTATACAAATTGGAATATATTATTGTCTTTACAATAGATTGAGTGATTTTCTCATATTCTCTACATTTTCTCTTGATTCTCGAGAGATCCTGTCTCTTTGGAGGATGGAGTGGAGCCAGAGAGCGGCTGAAGCAAAATTCACTTTTCTGCACGGTTGACCACGTAATCGTACGTTACATTATCAAACGGTAGCTTCTAGAAACATCCTGTATATACATGGTCGGTGCTGAGTGGACGCCAGCCTCATTGAGTTTGCATTATTAATTAGCATGCTAATTGCAGTCCCTCGCCTCTCTGCTCAGCTCTTTCGCGAGCCATTACTGTACCTATACTGGTCTATTTAGTTCGGTACCATCAGAAATTTTTATTCCACTGAATTTCTTCAACCGTATTTTCATACAAAATGTCTTTTTAGAGAATGAAATTCGGTTTATGAAACAGGTGACACCATACTATATACCCTTCACTATCAACACTTTCCTCTCCTGTCCTCACTTTAACTCCTCCCCCTAATATTTATTATCCTCTCGTAACCCTTTGGCACCTCAGAACCTTTCCCCTCTTTCCTCTTACCTTTCCATATCGCCTCACCGCTTCCGATTCCCTTTATAATCTCTCTTACCACATCGATATACCCTCCTCCTTTACCACTCGAGCTCAAAGCCCCTCCACACGAATGTCCTCGTACTCTCTTAATCATCTACTCCTCTCACTATCTCGCATACTCGCCACCTTTTTGTCCCGTCCACTCACTCTTCCCTTATCCTTTCTTTGTTCTTGCCCTTGACACCCCGCCATTTCTCATCTCTTCAACACACACCCTGTTTTACAATTTCTTTTACTACATCGATATACCCTACTTTTCTACTATTTTAGCTCAAAGGCCCTCCATACGAATCTCCTCTTACTCTCTCAGTTATCTACTCCTCTCACTGTCTGGCATATTCACCTCCTCTTCGCCCCCTTTCTCTTAACTCTTCTCTAATCCTTTCTCTGCTCTTGCCCTCGCCACCCCGCCATTTTTCCTCTCTTTAACACATTCTCATTCACAAAGGTTCACCATCCCTCTATTTATCCCTCACCATAAACACTTTCTTCTTCTTTCCTCACTTCAACCCCCTCACCAGCACCTTAACCCCTTCTTAAGACTCCACCCGCCCCCTGTATTGCAGAACCACTATCATAAGCCTAACATCTATCCCGTTTGCCACCCTCTCCATCTCCTCCTATACATCCCGTGGTTCAACTCACCATAAAATGTCGCCTATTTCTTCTATATTTACCCCTCCCTGCCCTTAGCCTGTGTACCTGTAATTATAGTCATAACAGGAAAATTAATTTTTTTTCGTCATCAGAATCAGGATGAAATCGGGATTATTGCATTTTTTGAGTATTCTCGCACCTTGTAGAACATGGAACTATTTTTGTTTGTACGTAAGAAGAGAATTATGGCAAGTTTGTTTGATTTCGTTTAAAGCAATTTAAGAAGTTGAATTTTACGCCAAACCTTTTTTAGGGTTTTGTAGCCCCAGTCAGAAACCATAATAGTTTCGGTAGCGTGTCCGCTCGTGCATCGTACTTTTTGCCCAGGAGGGGTAGAGACAGGATGGTAATTGTGGGAATTGTGGGGTAGTGAAGGGAGAGGTAAGATTAGGAGTGAAAATAGGGAAAGAAACGGGATAAGAAGTAGGGAAAGTAAGTGTGAGTATGGAAGGGTAGCAGGGTAAGTTAGGTGAAGGTTGTAGAACGATTGAGGTAAGTCGTAGTAGGGAGAATTTATGATACATTTAAAACAGAAAAGTCAGGGAAAGGGAAAGGGAGGAGAAATAAGGGAGGCAATAGTAGGGCAGCGATTGTAAGTGGGATAGAAGAAATAGGGAAATTAGGAGGTGGGGAAGTAGGGGAAGTTAGAAGAGGATTGTAGGGAAAATAGGAAGAGGGAATTATGGGAGGTGTAGAGAAGGTAGGAGAAAGATGGGAATGGAGTAGAAGTGAAGAAGGGAGTATTGGGGACGTGATGGTGAGTAGAACAGGGGGAGTAGGTAAATTGAGAGTTTGTGGAGTAGAGGAAGGTAGGGGAGGGTTGTGGATGAAGCGAGGGGAGAAGTTGTGGGGGCATTGAGGAGAGGGAGAATTATGAGGAGAGAATTAGTATTTGGTTTGGGAAGTAAAGGAGGAAGTAAGGGGATTGATAGTACGGAAAGGGAGGGGAATTAAGTGAAAGGAGGTAAAGTATGGGTAGGAGAGATTTTGATACCTTGATTAATGTATTAATAGGCTGCGAACCTCTTTTTTGTAGGCGCACGGCACCTTTCAATCACACCTCCCCCCCCCCCTCCCACCCTATTTTTCCTCTCTCCATCAGCACTTTTCTCCTCTAATTTTCTCCCCTCATCCTGATCATCCCACTTCTTATCAAGTTAATCGTTTTTTGGTTGTTGATCTAGACGTATTGACAAGTAGGACGGGAGTTGGATGAGCGAATGGCAAAATTGCAGTATAGCAAAGCGTAAGGGGGGGGTATGCGCATATTAGGGTCGATTGCGATGGGTTGAGGAGAGAGGAGGTGTATACTGTATGTGTATAGGCGTTGATCAGGAATTAAACGCTTTTTATGAAAACATTAGTAAACTGGGAAGGGAAGGTGATATATAGTATAGAGGTAGATTTGGAGAGGTATAAGAAGAGGTGCTATATGGGTCAACAAGCTAAAAATACTTTTTTCTTCAAAAACCTAAATTCGGAAATGTTTGTTGCAATTTTTAGGGAAATGATGAAAAATTTTGAAAATTATTATCAGTTTTCGTAACTGTCATCTTCCATTGACAACATTCCTCCAAATTGAAATACTCTTGTTTAATAAACTAGGTATACATTGCACGTATAGTTTAAAGTTTAAAGACGAGACTTGACTTTTGAGAATCCCTGAACTTGACCTCAAGAGGGCAGTTCAATGTTGCTTCATTGCTTGATCTTTACTGGTAGTACTTTTCTTTTTATCTGCTCCTTCCCTCTGTTTTCTTCGCCTTCGAGTATCGGTCACGATTCAAATTACCAGCTACGTTAACCACTCCACTCCGATGCAAACCTTTGAGCTTAGTTTCATCTTTACGCACAAGATACACATTACAGGGGGAATTAAAGATTTTTAATAATAAAGTTAATTGAAGGGTTGCAGTAAATAAGTAGATAACGAACAAAATCGCAATTTTTCAGAAGAGCGAAATAACATTCTGCAAAATGGAAATCATCATTTAAAGATAGAACAGTGCACTCACGAGCTGAAATATTTCTAGATTGAGGCTAAAAAAGTATGATTAAAAAATATTATCCAGTTCCGAGAAATAGAATGTGGAAGTTTACAATCTCAATGTGACAGGAACCTAAAAGCTTGGTAGCGAATCATGTTAAAAAGTGTAATTTTCAGTTGACGCAAAAAATAAAATCTTGCTCCCGATAATAAAAACATTTTTCGGAAATATATGGCGCTGAATAAGAATAAGAAAGTTTCCATCCAAAAAAATTATTCTGTTCCGGGAAAATAAATATTTAGTGTGACGGTATCGCACTGTGACAGACGATTTTTCGTTGCAAGTTTTATAATAAGAAGAAGGGTGTATGCTTTTTTCTGAATAAACGATAATAATTTTAAGAAATATCGTTTTCGATCGCAAGGCAAAAAGTCAAGTAAAAGAAACCATATAAAAGTGACATTTTGTAGAAAATTATGATATAGGTAAGAAGTTAGGCAATTAAAAAAAGAAGATATGAGACAAGTACATAGATTTAAGTATCTTCTTTGGAATTACCAATCTTTTTATTACTATATTAAAAATGATCTTTTGAAAAAATCCTTTTATGACAACATGCTTTTGATAATAAGTCGGGGTTATTATTTTGTATTTGGAAGTTACCAGGCACGGTGGTCAGGAAGGATGAATAGGTATGACAAAAATGGCAATAAAATCCGTTCGCGGGATGATATTCGGGCACGAATATACATCAAAAATCCGTTCGAATTGAAATCCTAGCTGATCCTGTTCTCGAGATATCGTAAAATTACGCATTTTAGCTATTTCATTATTAGAATTTCGTCTTAAATATAAGGTTGAGAGGATTTTCATTTGTCTCAGCCAAATTATTCTGTTTGTGTGAAAAATATATTGACGTCGTTCAAAACAAAACAGGCAAGAGGACGATGCTTTTGTTTCAAGATAACCTTTTATCTGAGTGCATAAAAGGCTAGGATCAGTCAGAAGATTTCGGGTGCTTCTTATCTTGTTTGTCTTTTGGAAATTTTTTATATTTTCCGTGTTAGAGATCACGTTTGAGTGGCAGGCTAACGGATAAATATGGCTTCTTCTCTACTAAAGAAGAATATAGATCATAAATGTGATCATGAAGAGAATAGGATGAAGGTATGTGCACCTTGTGGTAGAAAAATAATTTTCGGACGACAAAGATCACAAGATTTTCTTATATCTGAGTCCAACGAAGAATTGATCAGGAAATACATTAATATAAGTTTCGATACATCTAGTTCGAAATTTCCGTTAAGTATTTGTAGCTCTTGTCGTCATGCACTTGCTGATCGGGAAAAAAATATTTTCACAAGACCTTTACAAACTATGCCAAATTATGACGAGATAATTTTACCGAAAGAAACTAGAACGACTTTCAATTGTAACTGTTACGTGTGTCGAGTAGCACGATTTAAAGGTCATTCAAAACCTATAAAAGGTAGAGGGCACGTGCTCAATGTTTCCAATCAAATTGATGCATCTAATGGTCTCAATGGCACAAAAAATTTTCATGTTCATGAATCCGAACCGAGTAAAAAAGAATCAAGGGATTCGTTTGAAATGTGTAGAAAGTGCTTTCAACAAGTAGGTAAAGGTATTTATCATCCTTGTGCTTCTACTTCTAAGACCGAAAACAATGCTCGTGACAATGTGTTGAAAATAGTAGAAAAGTTACCTGAAAAGCAACAAAATCAAATTGTTGCTTCAATTTTGAAACGAAGAAGATGTAGTGTTGAAAAACAAGGTGAAGAAATAACTTTAAATACCCTGGGTTCCAAAGTAAGAGTAGCTGTAAATCCAAAACCAAATAAGCAAGTTGTTTTTCATGCCGAAAAATTAGACAATTTTCATGTAAACTCTGGTATTTCATGCAACCACATGAAAAAAATGACGAGTTTTTTGAGAAGCAGCGCAGGCAGGAAATCTGTTCCTGTATCTTACGAGCAAAACATATCGCAAAAATTAATAACTTTAGAAGACGTTTACAAGGATAAGGTTTTCCAGTTTGATACTGAAAACGACCAAAAAGAAAATAGGCCTGTGATTTGGGCAGATGCTGAAGAATTGCTGGACGCAGTCGTAGAAAAGCGGGGTCAAATTGGTATACCTAAAATAAAATTAATGGCGGACGGAGGACAGGGGTTTTTCAAAATTTCGATGACAATTTTGACTGAAGATTATTCTGCAATTACTGAAAGTACCAAAGGAAGTAATGGTAAAAAAGCTAAACTAACAAGTGTCCAGAAATTGATACTATTGTGCGTAGTGCCTCAAATAAAAGAAACCTATGAAAACCTCAATTTATTAGTTAAATTGACTAAAGTTAACGATATTCCCTTCAAATTTGTATCAGATTTTAAAGTTTTGCTGCTGGTGAACGGACAACAAACTGCATCAGCAACATATCCTTGTCCCTATTGTTTTGTTACTTTAAAAGAACTACGTCACGCACAAGACACGTCAAATAAAAATTCTGATGATATTCATGACGAAAGTGCTCAATTGAAGACATACGGAGATTTAAAAAAAGATTATAATAAATTTGAATCTCTAGGCAAAAATAAAATAAAAGCTAAAGATTGTCGTAATACAGTCAACCCTCCTCTCTTTGAAGAAGATGATGAACTATACGTCATGAAAAAATGTGTGATTCCCGAACTACACATTCTGCAAGGATTCGTGAATCATCTCTTCTGGAATGGTTTAGTTCCTATTTTGTCCGAAGAGATAGCTTTACTTTGGCCGAAAAAATTACATCTGATTTCAAAAAATTATCATGGCAAAGTTTTCGAGGGCAATGCTTGCCGAAGGCTTTTAAAGGAAGCAGATAAACTTCAAGATCCTGAAATTTGTGGGAAAGTCGGAAGAAAAGCAATAGATCCTTTCATCTCTGCGTTCAAAGCGATGGACAAGATTGTAAATAGTTGTTTTTCGATTAAAAAAGTTGATGATGATTTAGATCAAAATTTGATGGAGCTGTCTGAAGCATTCAAAAGCACTGGTGTCTCTAAAACTTTGAAGATTCACGTGGTTTTGGATCACTTAAAGCAATGCCTTGAGTTTTTGGATAATGACGACGGGTTAGGATTATGGTCGGAGCAAGCTGGCGAGTCAGTACACAGTAAATTTTTGAAAGTTTGGGAGCGGTTCAAGATCAACTTCATCGAGGATCCTAATTACATAAAGAGGCTCAAAAAAACTGTTGTTGTATTTTCTTCAGGCAATATATAGATAAAAACATAGGTTTAGTGTGAGAAGCCCTTCAAAATTACTTGTGTTACTATTTTTTTCTGTATCATAGTTACGTCTTTCTCTTTATCAGGGTTTCATACAAAAGTGCAATCGAACTAAACTAAACTATAAATGTAATATACGTTCATATATATGACTTCCGCTCTATTTTTCAAATATGTAATTCACACAGCCAGGAGGGGTTCTACTTCATGGCGCAATCTCAATAAAACATATAACATGAAAATCTCTTCATTCATAACTAAATATAACATGATATTTTTGTATATAATACATAAATATATGTGTGTGTATACATATATATAATATACACGGGTGTGAAACACGCATATATTCATCTATTCTATACATACCTAGTATAAAAGTAATAATTATATATGCATTTAAATGCATGCTTAAGGTACAGCTCATTACGTTCCATTAGTGAAATAGCTGGAATACGTAATTTGACGATATCTCGTGAACAGGATCAGCTAGGATTTCAATTCGAACGGATTTTTAATGTATATTCGTGCCCGAATATCATCCCGCAAACGGATTTTATTGCCATTTTTGTCGTACCTATTCATCCTTCCTGACCACCGTGCAGGGTCGATGGAGCAAGACGGACCAATATTTGCATCTTATATTTTAATAAGGCCCGTGGCTACGTGTACCGAAATGTCGGTACAAGTAGTCCGATTTTTTCGGTACGAATAGGGGGAGCTGGAAAAAGGGCTATTTGTACCGAAATTTCGGTACGTATAGCTGGATTTTTTTAGTACGTGTAGACACTTCCTTCAATAATAGCTATTACATAAATTGAATATAGAGCGTTTACATTTGCTCGGCATTTTTGGCCGAAGGAGAGGAAAACTGCAGAAAACCATGCAGAAAAATAAAGTTTCCCATTGATTTAAACGCGAAATCATGGTACTAATATAAAGTTTAATAAATTTTCTTTTTCATCAGTCTTCATAGAATAAGAATAGGCCATCATTTTTAATATTGTACAATTTTAAGACCACCTTGCCGGGCCCCAAAGAGTCCCTTCTGGCGCCCCATAATAGGGTCTTCAAATTTTTCATCCAAATAAAATTAATGGTCGATTCTTATTGCCTGAAATATTCGGAACAGAAATATATATATGATAAGATTTGCTAGTACCATAATTTCGCTTTTAAATCACACATAAAGAAGGAGTTACATTTTTCCCATGTGAAATTAATTAGAAAACTTACGATTTTTGGGGCAAAGGTTAATATTAACTTATTTTGCTCAAATTTGGACCAGATAATTTTCTTGGGCTTTCGAAAAAAAACTCGGAGGCGCGAGAAAAAAATCTCATTTTGAACCCCCCCCCCCCTGCCAACTCCTTTTCAGGTAAATAAATATAAGTTCACAAAAATTTGGGTGTATGTTTTTGGTTAGGATATTTTGGGTAATATGGGGCAAAAAAGCGGTAAGATGACATCGAATAATATGGATCATGGCACATGTGATAACGTGTTAGATGGGTTCATGTGGCACATAGGGTTATGGTTTTGTTATGGTAGTAAATTTGGGGTAATATGAAACAGGGTGTAATATGGTACACGGGGTAATATGATACATGGGGTAATGTGGACATGGCGTGCAGTGGCAGACAGATTGTATGTTTTTGGTTAGGTTAGTAAATTTACTACAACATTGTACTACACGGAGAAAATTTGTTCATTAAAATTTACCCAATTAGTTAGGTAAATGGAGGACATTACTGCATTTAGACAAAGTTTACAATTATTTTAGGATTTAATACAAAACAGAACTATAAATAATACAAAAGAGTTATGTAAAATCTCAAATCCAAAAGTGAAAATTCTGATATGTAATAATTAATATAAGAGTTGTATTATTTGAATACCAGTATATTATAAAATAACGCGAAGTATTGTAAATTTTTATCAAATGAATGATATAAAGTTTACTTTTGTCTGATATTAAAGATTCACTTAGAAGAAAGTATAGATTGCAGAATTTTTAAAGAGATTCTCACTTCCATTAGGAGAGGAATTACACAACAGTGAGGTAAAATGAGAGTCGCTAGGGACGTCAACATTCTCAGGGCTGAAGTTTAAAGCCAATTCCCCCGTAGACACTTTAACATTTTTAAGTTTCGGTTTATATTGTAGAATTTGAGTAAATATTCAAATATATAGACTATCCTGTTCTCCGAGTAGATAATACTCATTAAGTCACTAAATAAAAGTAGAATGTATTTAAAAATTGACGTATAAAGATGCGGGTGATAAAAAAACATCGGACGGCACTGGACAACTGACTTCGAACTTCGAAGCGGGAGATCCCCGAAGACTAATGTTTAAAAACAAATTGAATTTCTAACAAAGTGAGTGAATTTTCAACTTGAAAAGATCAATTTTATAGTAAAAATGAAGTAGCTACCTTTTTCGTTGTAAAAATTATTTTTTACAACAACAAAAAAACATATTTCCATTAAATTTTGTTCAATTTTCAACAAAGGAAATAAAGTTGCAACTAAAATAGTGCATCTTCAAACAAAAACAAACAAAAAACATCATTCCACCAATCAGGTAAATTTCCAACCAAAATGATGAATTTTCGATGAAAAAAAGACAAATTTTCAACTAAAAAATAAATTTTAAACAAAGGATAGAATAGTTTAATTTTCAGAGAGAGAAATAAGTTTGTGAACAAATGAAATGAATTTTCAACAGAATAGTTAAATTTTCAACCGAAAAGACGTAACGGCTATAAAAAAATCGAAAAATTGAGTATATTTAAATTTTTAGTTGGGAAATTAATTTTTAAAATTTTATCTAAAAAAGTTAATTTTCAATATAAAAAATAATTTTCTACTGTAGAAATGAAAATCTCAAACAAGAAGATTAATTTTCTACCACAAAAGAATAATTTTTAAGAAAATATATGAATTTTCCATCAACATTTTTCATTTTTAATGGAATTTTCAACCCAATGGTTGCCTCTTCAACCAAAAAGGTTGAAAATTACCAGAAAAAAATAAATTTTCAACTAAATGGATGAATTTGCAACTAAAAACATACATTTCTAACAAGGTATAGAATAGTTTAATTTTTAGTTGGGGAAATAAGTTTTTAAGCAAATAAAATGAATTTTCAACTGAACAACTGAATTTTGTTACCAAAAAGATTAAATTTGAATGTAAAAGAATCTCGATAAGAAATTTAGTTGAATTTTTTGTTCAAAAAATTAATTTAAAATAAGAAAACATTTTTTTCCACCGAAGAAATTAAATAAAATACATGAATTTTAACTAAAAAGGTTCATTTTCTACAAAAAAAGACAAACTTTCAACAAAATAGATACATCATTAAGTGGAAAAGCTAAATATTCAACAAAAAATATATTAGTTAAATTTTCAGACAGAGAAATAAGTTTTTCAGCAAATAACTTTAATTTTTGTAGAAGTATTTAAATTTTCAAGGAAACAAATAAATTCTCTACCAAAAAGATCAAATTTCTATAGAAAATTTTCAAAACAAAATCGAGTTGACTTTTTAGTTGAAAAAAAATTAATATCAATGAAAAAAACTAATTTTCCACCAAAAGAAAGAATTGTAAGTAAGTGGAAAAAGTTGTCATTCATATTGAATTCACTGGAGGAATTTCCTCGCCATAATAAGGAGACTTCTGTAAATCATGTACATTGTACAACATTCTCAAATAATAAAAGATTTTCTGTAAAATCTATTAAAAAATGTTGGAAAATGAACCGAGTTCTTTTTCTGAAGAAAGGGTAATTAGTGCGCGCATAGCACGCATACTTTTCTATTATTATTAAAAAGCAGACCATGCAAAAGTTTAAAGTATTGAAAATTAAATAATTTAAAGTTTCAAGGTTAGAAAATTTCAAATAAAAAATTATTCAATGTTTTTATTTACTTCCTAAAAATTTATAAGCCCCCTGATTAATAAAATGTTACAATAACAAATTTCGATGAAACGGGGACCAGATATTTTTTTGTACGGGCCTGACGTACTTGTACTTTAATTTTATAGCCGAGATTTTTTTCTCGATATTCTAACTGTTAGGTTAGCCGTGAGGTTTAGTTATTAGCCATAGAACGCGTTAACCGTAGCTTAGGTGGTTCGAAACCCGTCACAGCGTTTGCGATTTTTAATAGCGTTAATATCGTTAGAAGCGTGCGACTATATCGTATGTAATGTATCGTAATTTAATGTAATTGTTTAAGTTAAATTGTGTATATGTACCAGCAATATACTTATGAATTGTATGATATGTATAAGCATGTGTTTGTTAGTAGTGGATGACCTTCCACAGAATCAGTTTGTAGCAAGAATGTTTTTTTTTGCTGGCGCACGAAATTTTACATGACTGGGATGTAGAATTCACATATTTAGAGAGGTAGACTTTGTTTCCTAAGATTGAAACTGTACCTAACAGTTCGACTCATTTTACCTAACTGGTAGGTAATCGACACCTCATTTTACCCAACTGTCAGGTAATCTCTAATATCTTGTTGTATTATTTCTTACTGAATCGCGAATTAAATTTTAATGAATTTATATTAATAATTCATATTTTCACATCAAATATTACCCTATTTCATTTTACATGACTGAAAGTGAAATTTTAATATAATGCCGTAATGTCCTCCGTTTACCGAACTAAGTTATGCAAAATTTAACACACAAATTTTCTCCGTGTATCCTTTTTGAAAAACATACATACAAATTGGGTCTATGTTTTGGTTAGTATTTAGTGCATTTCGCACAATATTGTACTAATTTTTCTAAAAACATCTTCAATTTTTAAAACAAAGAAAGCGGCGGCGCAGCGCCGAGATCCATTTTTGGCGCACGCAACCTCTCTAAGTAGGTATGTTATTGCTCAAACATTCTTTCATCGTTTGCTATTAAAAATACATCAAAATAATTTTAATTGTTGAAATAATTAAAAAGGGCCTCATTTGAGTGTTTTTTTCTAGTAAGGAGGAACCCACTTTGTACGGTTATTTATTCTTCATATTTTTTACCTTATCTTTCGTTAACCATGTTGACATTTTATGTCTTATATGATAATATTAAATAACACCGGCACACAAAAAAAAACACTTTTCTGATCTGCAGACTCGACACATGTAATCCCATGTATTTTGACCCGCTGAGTACGAATCTGAGGTCCGTTTGACCCCAGCAGATCTGGGTCAAGGGCATTTCAAGGTCAAATGGACAGAAAAGTCATTTGGATGAAGATAGCTACTATAATTTAGGGTCTTTGGGTCGCTGAATCTGAATCCGGGGTCCATTCGAACTTATCGAGTCAAGGTCAAGGTCATTTCAAGGTCAGTTTCGTTCATTCTTCTAAAAACAAATTTCTGACTGCAGATTCTGAAATAACGGAAGATTTTACGTCCAGATATGTATGTTTGTATTCTTCTTTGACGAACTCTAAGGTTATTTTAAGGTCATTTCTTAACCTTGGATTCGTTCACAACGGGTCAAAATACATGGGAATATATGGGTCGCGTCTGTGGATCAGAAAAGTGTTTTTTTTTTGTGTGATGGTGAAATAAATAAATACATTGTAACAATCTCATCAGAGAAGGTATTAGATTTGTGTAAAATTTGACCCCCCTCCCTCCTCCGGTTTTTGTCAAATTTCCAAGTTTTGAGACCTTCTGTACCCGAAAAGCGGGTTTTCGTGAATTTGTCTGTCTGTGGGTGTATCTGTAGATTTTTAGTCTGTTAGCACGATAAATTTCGAAAGAATTGACCGATTGGAGTGGTCAATGGTATACCCTTTTAGTGTCCTAAACTGAAGGTCAAGTTCGTAGCCAGGAATTTTCGATGAAAATTAAAAAGTTAGAGCATTTCCAAAATTTTAATGAGCACTTTTTTTCTAGATTTAAACATTCTGTGAAGTTGTAGCATCTACAAAATTCAAAAAAATGAACGAAATTGACAATTTTAAGTCAAACAACGCACGATATGAAAAAATGTCAAAAAAATAAAAACATTGCTTCTTGAACACCCTACAAGATTATTATAATACTGTATGTGCACAAATGTGGAGAAAGTACAAAGAACAAGCGCGTAGCGCAAGGTAAATAGACTATCGAGCGCACAGAGCGAGATAAATGTATTATCGAGCGCGAAAGCGCGAGATCAAACAGACGCGGGCAGATTTTTTTTTATAGTTGCAGGGGTGATGAGTGGCGCAAAGTGAGTTTTTTCATAAAATTTTGTTCAACATTCTGCTGACTGCTCAATTTTTGACCGATTCTAATCAATTTTTTTCAAATACTCGTAACGCAATTTCGAAACTTTGAAAAACATGAAATCGGAAATATCTTTACACACAAATCTCAAACTCACTAACCTCGAACCCTCGAACCTTAAACCCCCAAACTCGTTAAACCACAAACCTCAAACCCACAAACCTCAAACGCACAAACCTCAATCCTCAGGCCCACAAAAATTATACCTAAAACGCACGAACCTCAAACCCACATACCTCAAACCCACAAACCTCAAAACCCCAAACCCGTAAACCCACAAACCTCAAACGCAAAAATGTCAAATCCACAAACTTAAAACCCCCAAGCCCATAAACCTACAAA